>BLKR01003523.1:0-65000 GCA_011170035.1 Teleogryllus occipitalis | reverse complement strand
TCACAGTTAACTACCACAGCACTTACTTCCTCACATTAGTAACGGTTTCGTAAAATTATAATACCGCAATTTCTGTCCATATTAACACATCGCACTCATCTCTTGTAAAACTAAACTACAATCTGAGCTCATTAGTCCGAAAACTTAATTCGTTTAAAGGTAACATATTAACACAATTTCGACAATTCGGAACTGCGTTCCTGACACCCAGAAAAAAGCGCCAACAATGAGAAGTTATTCTGAAAATTTCAAACTGCTGTCTCGTGGTGTTTGTATTGTTGTTTTGCGACTTGATAAAGTCATGAAAGGTTCTACCAAAAAAGTACGTGTAATTTTGAATTTGTAATTTCGAGAAGTTCAAAAATTACGCGAAACTACTCATATTTTTAAAATAATAGTACATGATCCTTTTAAGGATCTAATTTTGAAGAACGCAATTCGTTAAGAAAAAAATATCTATCATCAACATTCCAGTTTTGCAATGATAATTCTTTGCAATATTGGAAAATTCACATGATTCACAGAAAATGGGAGCTTTGCCAATTTTATAACTGTAATTTCCTCTATTCCAGAAAAAATTTAAAAAAACATTTGGAGCCGTTTTTAAAAATATTATTGTGGAAAATTTGCCAAGCTAAAATACCTGAAAACGATTGAGATTTTTTAAAAAAGTTGTAGATCTTATTTAAAGATAAAATTTTGTAAAATACATTTCATTAACAAAAAAGCCTCTACCCGCCCTTCCTGTCCAGCCCCTTCCAGTCCATCTGTTCCTACCCGCTCATCACGCTTCGTTCGGCTCTTGTTAACTTGAGAGAAGAAATAAGAGGTCATCTTCGTCAACATACTAATATGTTGACGAAGATGACCTCTTTTATTTCTTCTCATAAGAACGTCAACAACACCAAATCAGAATTCCCACAATTCTTGTTAACTTGCTTGCTGAGTAATCCGTACACCAGGAATGTCAAGGTCAGGAGACCGGGAGTAGTGAGGAATCCCGATGGCAGCAGGATATTCGACACTAGCTTTTAAGCTGGACCAAATTCAGTCGCCATCTGGAGGAGAATTCTAGCGACCGGCTGCTCTGATCGGTGCTTTACGTTGCGTTTACAGCACGTACTTTCTTGTCCGTATTTTTGCGCAACATTACGCGAAAAGTAATTTTTCGTAGTCATGTACAAATTTTCGAAAAATTGTACATAACCTTATTTCAAAATCTGTCTTTAAGGAACAGATTTCATTAAGGGAAAAAATCTCTATCTTTAATATTTTAGTTGAAAGAAGACTCAAAAAAAGTTTTCACTTTGGCAATTTTAGAAAAATCAGGGTTTTTAAGGAACATGCGACCTGCGCCATTCTCTTAAACGCCCTTCACACTACCCAACAACAAAACCTAATCAAAAACGATGGAGCCATTTTTTTGAAAATTTTGAAAATGTCCCAGGGGCTGCATGTAAAGTACCTCCAAAACTTAAAATATTGGTTTCAAATTCAAGGGGCCGCGACATTAGTCATAACAATTGGGAAATTTAAATTTTCGAAAAAAAACGGCTAAACCATTTACCCGCTAGCGTTGCTCACAGTCGGACGGAATAACACGTTTGGTGTCATTCGATTTTTCAGTATCAAAGACCCAGAAAACAAGGATTCGGGATATATCCCGTGATAAAGAATTTTTTCTAAATTTAGCAACTGGATTTATCGAGTTTTTCGTTAGCGGGGCACAACAAAATACGTATAATCGCTATCAGGCAAAGGTCACAGTCATCTAATAGAAAAATAGAAAAAATAGGAAAAAATCCAAAATGTTAATATTATTGTACCGGTTCAACACCATGAAAAGCATGATCTGCTGAACAGGAAGAAATACACATATTAAATATGTTTCCCCGGTTTTCTCATTAACATTTTTTCTTCTATTCAGTTGTTGTTCTTTTCGATTGATTATCGTGACTTCTCTCCAACCGGGGTCATTCCAGATAGTCAACTTCCAAGTGGGGTCGTAACAGGTCATTTGGTCGGCGGCTTCCATGAAAGAAGTGGATGATGGAAATGACAACACACAAACGCGATGCATGATAATAAATCACGAGCAAGCATACGGGCCTACTTCGTAATTTTGTCTGTCATATTGACATTACAATAAATTACAAGCGTAGTAATTGCTTCCTGTTTTACTTACTTTAAAGTCATAGAAATTTTAATGAATGTTTAGCCAAGCAAAGGCAGCAAATAATGCTCATAGAGCAACGTTTGTGATCTGACAAAGGAGGATCAGAAATTTTTGTGCAAAGATAAGGTGTTCAATTAAAACTATCATCACGTGGGTCCAGGAGCAACGATATTGCTAAATACAAAAATATTAAAAACTAATAATATTATTACGCTGGCAACGACGGCTCGGATAGCCGGAGTCGCTAAGGCTGCAGAACCGTAGCTGTCTCGTGCCTGAAGAATGCTGGTTTGAATCCCGTCCGGGCCATGATGTTTGTGTATGTCTGTATGTTTGTCACTGTCAATTCATTCTTTACCATTATCACCATTTCATACCTCATCCCTTGACAGCTAACAATCTTGGGTTGATTGATTGGTTGGTTAGTGATTCCGGGCGCGTCAACAGCTTACGTCATTAGACCCGTAAGTGTAGTGCATGATTTTCCCTCGGGAGATGGCGTGATCTTTCCCCACTGGTTGGCGAGATCCGGCGCCGACCTATCGTCGGCTAGCGGGGTTTCCTCCTAACCAGGCCTCTCCCATCAGCGGGGCACCGCCCCAGCCGGGACAAACTCTAAGCTCCCGACCGGTCTCACGGAATATGTGGTAGTGTAGTGCATGTTAGTGTAAGTGTGTGTGTAAGGGGAGAGGATAGGACAAGGAAGAGGATGGAAAGATCGCGCGCGGTCCGTGAACCGTTTGTTAGGGTACTGCTCCGGCATTCGTCTGGTGTTGATCGGAGAAACCACGGAAAACTACCGATCAGAGCAGCCGGCCGCTAGAATTCTCCTCCAGACAACCTTGGGGTGTAAAAATTTATTCAGCATAAAATGTTGTGAGTGTGAGATAAATCATGCAAGGAAGAACAAAAATGCAGTTGTGTTCCGAAACAAAACGGTACGACCACAGTGCTGGGTTTCACTTGTTAATACGAATAACTGCAAAAGAAATGGCAACTATATAATTAATGGAAGTTTAATTGGTTAAAATATTTGAATATCTTTAGAACTGCTGGTATTTAGGATGCATATTACTATGGTTTTTAATAAAACTAATGGGCATTTCAATTCTCATTGTCACTACGAACTTATCAGAAACTGCCTTGAATACTGCAGATATGTAGTGAAAGTTTTAAATTAACCCCCAATATCTCCAAAAAGGAAACTTTCATTGGTGTGCTACAGTCGTTTGTGCAATTACGTCAACACAGAAATGATGCTGTTGGTGTTCTAGTATATAAAAACAATCATAGCAAAAAATAGTAAATTAAATTACAAGGCCCTAATTGAACGTTCTTATGAGACATTACTTCAGGCTACGTATCAGTTGACATGAGATGATTGAAAATCAATGTAGACGTGGTTTCTGATTGTTTTCAGGAGTTTCGACTTTAAATATGGTTATCAAGGAAATGCAGAGTTGCAATATAAATTGTTAAAGGATTGCGGTTAAGCTGTTTTCCTGTGTATTCACAGCTTGCTAGTGAAGATGTCAGATTATAGGTGCATTTTTCTTGAATGTGTCTATGTGAATTATGTTTGTCTATGCTAAATTATACTATACTAGCTGACCCGGTGAACTCTGTTCCGCCTTAACACCCGGTCCCATCTTTTTCTCGCGTCGCACTCACAGTGAGAAACTGTATACTATCCTTGTTGCACTCGTGATAATAAAGCAATTGCAGATTTGTGTTTTTTCTCTCAAACAAAGAAGAATTAAAAAACGCTCTGATATTAAATAGATAATTAAAAATCTATCTAATTATACTTCACTTTTTAACACGCTTTTATTAGCTTCATTTGTATCTTTGCTTGATTGCTTGCTTGATCTCCGCTGCAGAACGCTTCTGCACAGAAAACTTACGCGAAAAGGCACGAAAACATACGAAAACGCGTGAAAACATGCGAAAACGCATGAAAACGTGCGAAAACCCGCGAAATTACGCGCAAACGTGCGAAAACGTGCAAAAAGGTGCGTTCTCACACAGGAACGCTGTCGAACGGGATAAACAGTATCCAATGTCCGTCTCCTGGCTCTAAGCTTCCTGCTCACCAATTTTCAGCCAAATCGGTACAGCCGTTCTTGAGTTATAAATAGTGTAACTAACACGACTTTCCTTTATATATATATAGATTGATATGTACGAAATCAAAATATCGACCATGTCTTGATGTTGAAAGTGTTCTCAGGTGTACTACATTGCCGTAATTGAAAACAACGCTATACTTTACCTAAAATATATGTATTGTGTATTTTCAAGAAGACAACTAAAACATAAACTAGAACATAATACAAACAAGACACATTTTAGAAATAATTATAATATAATACTTGCAACAAAGGTTTTTTATAACTCTCAGCAAGATAAAGAAGTTACAAACAAATGCATATGCCAATGGAATACATTTTATTATTTTCATATTACGATACATTTTATTTGTCAATCAATACATATAAGTCAGTTCAATATTCATTAATTTTATAATAAGATTGATATTATAGTGATATTCCTATAAAATATTCGTAAGATACTATAAGAGTAAATGTCAAAGAATATTTAAGACATAGATGAGATATTCCGTTATGTTACCATTGAATCCAAATAGGATATCTTTGTTAACTAAAATACATTAGATTGCAGGTACATTTTATGCTGAAGAACCTTTGGCCTCCGTGGTCATCGTTTCGGTCATCGGATCAGGAAAGATAATCGTTTTCAAATATTAATGAATACAGATTATCACATAAAGTATAATATCTCTGTTTATCATCAGTTCATCACCAATTGTCTTTTACCAAATAACCGAATATTTAACTCCATCCAGTTTACTTTCCTCCATCTATATAACAATTTCCTTCAGTCACACGCTACATATCTAAAGCCTCTTTACCTATTTTGTATTGGGAACTTAATCTAACACGCTCTGTATAAGGTCGCTTCGTGAGAAAAGACAAGATAACTAAAATGCGAAGCAAAACAATTAGTGTTTGATTCGCATTCAATTATTCAATAGTATGTTCTCATTTGTACAATTTCTTCTTGAAATGCGAATAACATTTACCAATTATGTTATCCATAAAACATTATAAAATATACTTTTACATATTTGAAGAATATACAGAAAAATACATTACCATTGGAAACGATAAATACAATTTTTAAATTAAGTTTGTCTTGTGTTTCATGATTTCTTGCTGTATTGACCTTCAATAAATTCTCTTCTGTTATCTCTTCGACCTTCTGCAAATAAGCAAACCTCTTCCATAGAATACTTAGTTACTCGTAGAAAGATCAGCCCTATCACGCCATCACCGCAACTGTCTGCTGGTCGGATCATCCTCACTGTTTTTGTCCCATACGTGTCCTCCTTCATACAAATATCCTATTTATTTCTCTAATTCCCTAAAACCCATACGTTTTTCGAATCCTCACTTCAAATCCATATTGGATATGCCACAATGTTGAGCTTTGGTGGTCTACGCCCAGAATGAATTTTAGAGGACAGTTACTATGGTAACGTCAAGCAAACAAGACACTGTAAAAATGACTGTTGACACACACTGTTTTTAACCAATTTTAATAAGAGTTCATACTCTCCTATAAATTCTTTGATTTTTGAGAATGTAAACTCTTAGTAGCAGTTTCAGCTTTCTCAATTACAATCTCTGGAATATCGCACTCTACACTTACGAAACAAATTGTCAAAAGCAGCCACAAATTCTGCACGCCTTAACAATTGTTACAGTACTGACAACTTTAGAAGCGATAATGTAGAAGAACATCTGAATCTATACGACAAAACCGCATGGTATAAACGAGATCTCTCTAAAAGTTCCAACGTAAAATTGGGAGGTAAGTATACGAAAAATATTTGTATGCACCTCGTCCAAAACTAAATGATTTTGGACTCGGTTCGTTTACCAACCTCTGCTCTGCTCCGCCTCGGTTGGTAAACACCTCATCCAAAATCATTCATTTTTTGGCCTTGATACATAAATAACTATTATTCTACTACTTATATTTTTAACGAAGGTTATGCTAGTCTTGAAATTCAACCTCCCGTTCAATTTTAGTTTACTGACCGCGAACTCAAGTGACATCCGTTGGCCATGCCCAGTCACTCTTACTCTGATTGGTAAACAGAACAATAGCGTTCTTCTTAAACTTCGAGGGTTCGTTTCGCCTACCGATCCTTCCTTTCCTGACAAGTACGTTGTTGCTTGTTAGTTACGACCAGGCTGTCAACTTCAATCCCGAGTCTAATGTTTTGTAAAAATTCGTTCCCTCCATAATATGATAATTTTCATCTAAGGAAAATCTCCATTCAATGCATCTACTACAGAGCAAATAGCACCAATTTCTCAAGCCAATAGTAATTATTGTCATGTTGCATCTTGTTAAAACGGCCACTGAACAAAGCATCTGCGTATTCACCCAGAGTTCACCCACTCAGTCACGGGGGATCATACGCACCCACATGTAGTTTGGAGTAAGGGACAGTCCGTTAATTGCGTGGTCGATTGATGGCAAAGTGCTGCGATCCTTTGGTTCCAAGTTGAAGTTTTGCAACAGCGCAGCAAGAACAACGAACATGCCTTGCCGCGAGAAGGTCTCTCCGGGACACAATCGCTTCCCTATGCAAACAATAGAAAATTACGTAAGCGGTTCTTTCTTTCAACAACAACAGTGATAATAATGATGATGATAATGATTGATTGATTGATTTTTCGTGTTTCCGGGCGCGACAACTGCTTTGGTCCCGTTAGTGTAGTGTATGTTTTTTTCGGGAGATGGCTGTGATCTTTCCCCGCTGGATGGCGAGATCCGGCGCCGACCTACCGTCGGCTAGTGGGGTTTCCCCCTAACCAGGACTCTCCCTCCAGCGGGGCACCGCCGGGACAAGCTCTAAGCTCCCGACCGGTCTCCCGGAATATGTGGTAGTGTCGTGCATGTTAGTGTAAGTGTTTGGGTGTAAGGGGAGAGTATAGGACAAGGAAGAGGAAGGACAGATCGCGCGCGGTCCGTGGCCCGTTCGGTAGGGTACTGCTCCGGCATTCGCCTGGTGTTGATCGCAGAAACCACGGAAAACTGCCGATCAGAGCAGCCGGCCGCTAGAATTCTCCTCCAGACAGCGACTGAATTCGACCTAGCTGAAGAGCTAGTGTCGAAAATCCTGCTACCGTCAGGACTCGAACCTAGGACCTCCCGGTCAGAGGCGCTGCTGTGACATCAGTTGATGCACTGAGCTACCGCTCCCGGTATGATGATAATAATAATAATAATAATAATAATAATAATAATAATAATAATAATAATAATAATAATAATAATAATAATAATAGTAATAATAATAATAATAATAATAATAATAATAATAATAATAATAATAATAATAATAACAATAATAATGGTAAATGAGTAGTGGCCGATCTGGATAGCCGAGATGGCTAAGGCAGTAGTGCCGGGACGATCTCGGATGATCGCGGGTCCAAGCAACACCCTCTCCCTGGAGAGGGTGCTGGTCCAAGTTCCGCCTCGGACATATGTGTGTGTGTGTGTGTGTGTGTGTGTGTGTGTGTGTGTGTGTGTTTGGATGATTGCGATTGTCAATGCGCCCTTCATTAATATCATCATCATTATCATTATCACTTACTTCATCCTTAATGGTCTAACCACCCTGGGATGCAAAAATGGATTCGGCATAAAAGGACTGACCCTTCCCAGAAAGGTCACGTGCACTTGCCCCCGGGAGAAAATGACTGGGATTCGGTGCATACAAGTGGCGCGTTCGCGTGGTCCATGATGGCCAATTGGTGACCAAAAAAATTAATAGTGCTTCATCATTTAAAATTCGAATTCATTTCAAACTACACAGATGGCATAATGTTATTTGTACATGCCAAGTTTAATATTTAAAATAATTATGTTATCTGACGAAGAAGGCTTTAGATATAAAATGACAATATTCGTGAAGACTCAACAAATTTGCACAGCATGAATAATGGAAAAGAAATGACAACTTCTCGACACTAAAATTCCAAGATTCCACTATTGGAATTTAGAAGTGTAAGTTAAGCAATTTCTTTAAAATTCGTAATACCAAAATATAGTACTATTTTCTAATTATCTACTAAAATTTTCTATCTGAATGAATCTACTGAAATTATTACTGCAAGTTTCAATCCGATATGTTGTTTAATCAAATAAATTTCATTCAATGAGATTGAAGGTTTCTTACCTGTTCCAAAGGGCAAAGTGATGTCTCTTTTCAGATTGCCATGTTCGTCCAGAAACCGCTCTGGCCGGAAATTCTGCGGATCACCCCATAGTTCTTTGTCATGATGAACAGCATGCAAGTTGCAGATGACGATTGTATTCTACAAGAAAAAACAACAATCAATGTTATTCTATAATACTTTATTCCACATCCGTCCATGATACTTCCCAGTACTACCTCACATACTTGCACAAATACAACTGACCTTCTCTTCCTGCCACGCGCTAAAGCAAAGGGGTCATGTCAGTTCGCCTGAGGAATAGTTGCCAAAACGTTTACTATTATTTTAGACACAACCGATGTAGGTTATTTGCTGCAGGGCAGATTGGAACACTCGTTGTCGTGTATCCATACAGAAACTGGACAATCACAGTTTAATCCATATGGATTTAATCACAAGTTGACACAGGAATTCTTTTTACTTTTGCAAAAATTAAAGTTCATATATTGCAGAAGAAAAGTTTTTCAGGAAATTCTACTACACAACGCTTCGCGTAAATGTTTTACGAATAATTATGTGTAAAACATATTTATGCAGTCAAGTTTACAATTGAAATAGAAATGCTTGGTGAGATTATTCTGAATGCAGCTAATAAAAATCATACAATCATCAGAGATAAAATGTTAAGAATAAAATAAGTAAAAATATATTAATAGGGACGTTATCATGGACGTCTCGATCCTGAATATTTTTGTTTGGGGTTTCTAGTGCGTAAAACTTCAACCTCTTTGATATTTTGTAACGAATTGAGCTTGCTAAAGACTGGTTTACTACGCGTATGCATTACAAATGTCATCAATCAATACATTTGACCACCATTGGGTTTTAAAGCCAATACTGCGTCATCAAATGTGTATCTTTCCTTTTAACAGATTTTTAATTTAGCTGTCGAACCGCTTATCACAAAATATTAACGACAAAACAAGAGAGTGGAAAGAAGAAGTTGCTCTAGGAATCAAGGCTCTCAGACCGACGCGGAAGATCCGCACCTTAGGCGGAATGTCCGCAGCGGAAATTTTGCGTTACGTGTTGGCTAATGTACAAGTGCAGACCTGCGCGGTAGGCGAGTGTCGCGGCAGTGAATTGGAAACGTTTAATCCGTGGCGGATTTTGTTTCGCCTTAAGACGCGTTTTTCCGCTACCGCTGAAGTTCCGCTGTGGAAACCAAAGCAAAGACTCGTCAGATGTCGAATATTTTCAGCTCGCCAGTGAATCTGACAAGACCGAACGGTCAGAAAAAATACTTGTAAAAATACTTCTAATATAATTAATTTTAAATGAGATTAGACTTCTATTTTTAAATTTTTTGTTCTTAAATATTTGTAGATTATACTAATGAAATGTTTCAGTATAATGATACATATATATTGATAGTACCCACCCCGTCAGATTGCGACAGTAGCGTGAAGTCACCCGCTCTGTGAGTTCGTTCCCTCAACTTTGTTCCTGCCTCGACACTCATGCAATTAACAATGCTAACGCGTTAGCATCTCCCTTCTCTGGTATGCATGCTCTAATGATTACACATTTGTTAATTGAAACTTTAATTTGCACATGCAGAATATGTTGACTGAATTTGTCAGGTGGTAATTAAAAAGAAATGGGTTTTAACAGGTAAGAAGGTCATTTACCACACTATAGAGAATGTAGATACAAATGAGGCCGAAATCCGCAACGTGCTTGGTTGATGAAACATCTACTAACTACTACAACTTCAGCTACACACTACTATTATTCTTGCTTGTCTCTTGTTTCTTGAGAATGATGATTACATAAATGTCTGAAGTCACATACCACTGGATTCCATTTCTTCCGAGCCACCTCCGTTTCCTGCCTGCGCCTCCACCAGCACAGAGGGAGAGGTTTATATAATAATAATAATAATAATAATAATAATAATAATAATAATAATAATAATGTCTTTATTTCTGGCGAGGCTCAGGCCGTAAGGCCTGCTCTTCCGCCTAACCAGTTAAATATTTACATTTACATAATTACAATTGAGGCGTTCGGGTGGAAATAGTGATAACTGACATTTTACGTTACTTACAAAATTGCAATGATCGTAGTAGCTTTTGGTGATGTGCTACGCATAACTAATGAAACAAGGTGTGAATGTATTTTCATAGTCAATTTTCATGATTCTAAAGCTAACATGATATTATAAAAAAAATCCATGATCCTATTTACAAGAGGGGCGTGGTAAATCTATAATATTACATTCGAAAAATGCCAGAAATTCTCCTATATCCCGAATGCCTCCCTTTATGACCCGGCGCCTCCTTTTGTTGACGCGTCCTGTGGTTTAACTGCTCGTGGGTCGGCGCATTGGTAACCGCCACACAGCTGACTCCGCGAGACCGATGACCCCAGCTCGCTTCGGATTACGATTCGGATGCCGTTAATTAGTGCGACTGAGGCTCCAATCTGCTAACTAGTCGTATTTTATCATTCCGAATATTCTCAGCGAACGCCATCTAGGCCGTGATTACTAGACTTGGAGAGAGTTTGTTCGCGCAGTGGCAACTGCCACGATACTTTAGGGAATCCCTCCTTTGCCACCTACTGCTGTGAGCTACTTGCTTCGTCTATCTACTCTAACGGTCCTCACTCTACCGCGGACAATTTTCTTCTCTCTTGTCGCCCACGGTTTCTGCATCACGAAGCTTCTTCTCCCCTTCCCGTCTCTATCGGAGAAACTCCTCCCCTTTTTCACTTTATCCAATTATTCTTATGTTTTTCATGGAAAATTGCTATCGTTCGGCCTATTGGCTGTCTAGTAACGATGTCATCCCCCACATCAGCTGCACGCGTTCGGAGTTCGGATGGAAACACGTACGTGAGGCGAATTGATCCATGGAAGCAATCATGTCACTCAGTCGCCGCTGGTCCTCATGGATTTATTAGTTTATGATTGCGCAGCCGAACCGCGTGCAAGCTTTGTCACGCCTATCTCCGCGATTGTCAACCTGGGAGCGGTAGCTCAGTGCATCAACTGATGTCATGGCAGCACCTCTGACCGGGAGGTCCTAGGTTCAAGTCCTGACGGGGGCAGGATTTTCGACACTAGCTTTCCAGCTAGGTCGAGTTCAGTCGCTGTCTGGAGGAGAATTCTAGCGGTCGGCTGCTCTGATCGATAGTTTTCCGTGGTTTCTCCGATCAACACCAGGCGATTGTTCACCATTCTCACCTCCACATCGATTCTCACTTTACCCACTTACTGGCACGCATTACATCTCCCCAGTTCCTTAATTCCTTCACAAACCACACAAGTACACGCACTCGTTCTTTCTCTCACTGTCCGTCTTCTCCCGCGCTATATATATATATATATATATATATATATATATATATATATATATATATATATTTATAAGCTCTGTATTCAGGTGAGATAATAGCTTCAAGATAGTTAATTGTCAGATTTTCTGCCATCAGATTCAAATCAATCTCCTGCGTTCAGATTAAAAATTTCATAAAACAGCCACTTCTCATTCTAGTAAATTAATAGTGAAATAACCTGTCTATCTGTGAAATTGTCGACAATTTTTTCTTTCTAGGTCAAAATAATTTACCCCTTTCCTACGTTTTCTAAAGGGATATTAACAACTTGAGAGAAAATCGTATACAAAGAAGGAGAAAGTTCCATAGCGCATGTGCTCAGAAAACCTACTACAAGTAACGTGGGAATTCTATCCCCTGTATGAATAGAAGCAGTCTCTTCTTTATCGGATGAAAACGGCCACCACACGCACACCACATACCAATTGACGCTCCGATGTGAACGGACCCACGAATTGTGCCGCCATGTCTAGCTCAGATCTTTCCGCGCCGCACCTGCTGCGGTTCTTCCGCGTCGGTCTGTGAGAGCCTTTTAACAAGGCAATCTAGTTCATTCTTTTTACTTCTGCACACAATTTTTCAACATACTGTGTACATAATATCAAGGGAACATCCAGGAAACAATCGCTTCCCAGATCAGTGCACACATTACAGCTAATAAATAACAATTTAGCTTAAGCGTTATTTATTTAGCTTAAATGATTGGTGATTCCGGGCGAGTCAACTGCTAAGATCATTAGCCTTGTAAGTGTAGTGCATGTTTTCCCTCGAAAGGTAGTGGTGATCTTCCCCGCTGGATGGTGAGATCCGGCACCGACCTACTTGTCGGCTAGCGGGAGTTTTCTCCAATCACGTATGTCCTACTAGCGGGACACCGCTTCAGCCGAGACAAGCTCCCGACTGGTTCCCTGGGATGTGAGGTAGTGTAGTGTATGTAAATGTAAGTGTGTGTAAGTAAGGTGTGAGGATAAGTCTAGGAAGGGGAAGGTATGATCGCGCGCGGTCCATGGCCCGTTTGTTCGGGTTCTGCTCCGGCATATGCCTAGTGTAGATCGGAGAAATCACAAAATACTACCGATCCGAGCAGAATTCTCGTCCAGACAGAGACTGAACTCGACCTAGCTATAATAGCTAGTGTCGAAAATCCTGCCACCGTTGGTCAGAGGCACTGCAGTGACATCAGTTGATACCATGATCTACATCTCCCGGTACAATTTAGATTAACAAAACCACAGCAAAATATAATTATATTTCCAGGCAAAGAAACTGTAAGAAGAATAACTTTAGAAAATTTAACAAGTCTCATATTAATTTTTTTCGTATTTAGAGATAAAGTATCACTACAAAGAGGGAGAATAACTCTTTCTCTTCAAAGAGAGTAAGAGAGAAAGGGAGACAATTATTGGAACATTAAGCGGAAAAGCAAAAATTGATAACCTTATAAGATTTGATAACATCTTCGCTCTACCACGTCTACTATATGTCGGTGTAGAGAAGAGTTGTGCAATCGAAGCAGCATAGTGAATTTTCAACTAGATTTTCAAGAAAAAGGAGTGACCATCTCTGTCCCTGCGGAAGGGACCGATAGTACAGATGATGTTCAAAATAGCAATTCACACTTCGGGTGGATGCGGAACTTGGATTCTAAAGTAACGGAACCTATAAGAATTCAAGTTGCGAAAATACGATTTTTCAGGAAATTTCGAGGTTATACGCTACTTGGTCATGTTTGACATTCACACTGTCGTAAGGAACTAGGAAGGAATAGAGTGGGAAAGGGATACTGAATATAATAGTCCAGATAGTGGATAATAATGGAATACCATTCAAGTGCCTCCAATACCGGTCACTTAGAAAACGGTCTGGGACGGTCGAGAAAAGTTAAATCCAGGAAGCTTGGGAAGGCCAAACTTCTACATCGCAATTGACAGGTCGAAATTTGGGAAAATATTCAAAGAAGGGTTTATGTAATAGGAGTTAAACATAAAGTAAATTAAAAACGTATTCTTCGACAACCTTCATATTCGTCACTATAAAAATTAATTAAATTACATTAAATTCGATTGATTGATTGTTAGTAATTCCAGGCGCGTCAACTACTGAGATAATTAATCCCGTAAGTATAGTGCGTGTTTTCTTCATCTGAAGGTGGCAAGGATCTTCCCCACTGGATGGCGAGATCCGGCCCCGAACTACCATCGACTAGCGGCGTTTTCTTCAACTAGGTATCTCCCACCAGCGGGATTCCGACCCAGCCGGGACAAGTTCTAAGTCTCCGACCGGTCTCCCGGCATGTGTGGTAATGTAGTGCATGTTAGTTTAAGGGGTGAGGATAGGACAAGAAAGAGGAAGGAAAAATCGCGCGCGGTCCGTTTGTTAGGGTACTGCTCCAGCATTCGCCTGGTGTTGATCGGAGAAACCACGGAAAACTACCGATCAGAGCAGCCGGCCGCTAGAATTCTCCTCCAGACAGCGACTGAACTCTACCTAGCTGAAAAGCTGTCGAAAATCCTGCCGTCGTCAGGACTCGAACCCAGGGCCTCTCGATCAAAGGCACTGCAGTGACATCAGTTAATGCACTGAGCCACTGCTCCTGGTGTTAAATTCAATAAATTGTGTGTACAGAACTATAATTAATTAAGAAGTTAGAAATCATGTTTTATAATGATCGTAATATTATCTAAGTATACGAGAAAGAAAATGCGACTACCTTAGGAATGTCGTAGTCTCCCAGAGTGGTGTCTTCTGTGGCAAGATGTGGCAACGCCAAGGGTAGCAATGTGTTGTATCGTAACGTCTCTCTGATGATTGCTTCTGTGTAAGGTAAGCTGTGAGGACAGAAACTTACATGCAATATACATTTTTGGTCGAAAAGCAGTTGACAATGTGTGGTAATGGTAAAGAGACAGTTTTTCGTACATACTGTTATTCAATTTCCGTCTGTCAGATCATAAAAAAATGATTACATTGCAATTGTTCTAGATACTTTCTCGTTCAATAAAAGATTGTCTCTCAGAATGTGTCTATGAATGAAAATTTTAGAATAAATATATTTATCCACAAATAAAATGTAATACATTTTCACTTTCAAAAAAGTTGATCACGTAAATTATTTATTGCGACTTAATTTCATTTTGAAATATTAAATGAGAGACGCATAGAAAGTAAATTAATAATTAAAATCTACATAAAATGTCAAAAAAAATGTATTTAGTTGTAGCAATTAATTGGAATTTTATTTTTGTTATTTTATCCTCAATTTTATTTCATATATTTCCATCCTAATGATATGTAATTTATTCCGAAGTGAATATTTACAATCCGCCTAATTTCATGTTGTTCAGAAAAAAATATTCATCCATTCATTATGAAATAGCTTTATGTTATTAAAGTACATTGTGTCAAGTGAAGTCGAAGGCTTCCGCGGCCGGAGTCATGTGGATGATCTTGGCTGTCCGGGTGACGCCGCGTCGAAGGCTGTGTTGCCGACGTTTCGACCATCTTTTCGTGGTTGGCAGACCAGCCCTGAGGAAGACCACGAAACGATAGTCGAAACGTCGGCAACACAGCCTTCGACGCGGCGTCACCCGGACAGCCAAGATCATCTACATAGTGTCATTTTCTTTTTGGGCTGGAAACACGTTTGTTTCCTGATAAACTGAAGAGCTCCTCTGAGAAAGCCGCGTGCCCTGCGCATGCGCACTCACTTGAATCGGTCGTCGAGCGTGGGCAGGCGGCCTCTGCCCACCACCCGGTCCAGCTCCTCCTGGCTGCGGCGCTGCGCCTCCGGGTGGTGCAGCAGCGCCCTCACCGCGAACGTCAGGGTGCTGGTGGTGGTGGTGGGGGCGGCCACGAGCAGGTCGCCAGCCACCAGTTGCAGCTGTTTATCTGCAAGCAAAATATACCTACCATTACGCATCATTATGGGGCTCTCTGCATACGCCCCACAAATATCTTTCGACTGGGACTTTGTTTTGCTACAAAACTCTAATCAGGTATTATTCCTCGATCGATTAAATTCACAATTTCTCTTCGCATTTATTGTCACAAGTGTACAGTACGTTGTCAATAATTCTAGGTCTTCACGTTAGATTCCGAGACAAATTGGTGGCAATGCACGACATGCCGATGCTTTTCGTATACTTGTCTTCTAAATCAGTATTCTTCTAAATAATGCACGACGCTATTTAAACATTTACAATTCAAGAATGAATTACACTGACAAAAATCCTGGTTTTAATACTGGTGTTCAAAGATTGGAAAAATATTTTAAGTTTTGCAATCTTCATAATACCATTGTTTTTATTGAAAATCGGAACTATATCGTATTTAAACATTTAAACGCTCCTATCACACTCAGAGAACTACATGAAGCAATACGCAAACTTAAAAACACCAGTGCCGGCCCTGATGGAATCCCCAATGTATTCATCAAGAAGATGCCTTCATCTGCAGTAAAGTATCTGTTGCATATATACAATCTGATTTACATTTACAATGTATTTCCTAAAAAGTGGTCTGAAGCTATCATTGTACCGATACATAAACCAGGGAAAGATAAATTTTTGATAAGCAGCTACAGACCTATTGCTTTAACATGCTGCTTATGTAAGCTTCTAGAAAAAATAGTGAATCAGAGATTGAGGTGGTACTTGGAAAAGCATCAACTGATAACTCCATATCAAAGCGGCTTCCAAAAAAATCGTTCAACAATGGACTGTCTTGCTTCACTAGAAAACAGCATATACAACGGTTTTGCTAATAATATGAACATATTAGTGTTAAACTTAGACATAGAAAAAGCCTATGAGATGGTGTGGAGAAGACGGGTTGTAAATATAATAACGTCGGCTAAGATTAAAGGCAACATTAGCAAGTTCATTTACAATTTCTTAAAAGAACGCTCAATCAAGGTTAGAGTAAACGGAATTTTATCAGACAGCTATAAAGTTATGAATGGCGTCCCACAGGGATCGGTACTTAGTGTAACTCTATTTTTACTTATCATCAATGACCTTCAAGACAAAATTAAACCTCCAGCCGTCATCAATATGTATGCGGATGATAGCTATATTAGCATATCTGGCAAAGATATTACTTCATTAGAAAGAAAGGCGCAAAACATTTTAGACGCAGCCATGGAATTTTCAAAGAAAACTGGGCTCAAGATTTCCAAGACAAAATCCACGTTCATAATTTTCTCTAGGAAACGATCTTTTAGAAGAGACATTGAGTTGAAAATAGGACAGCATAAGTTGGAACAGAGTAAGGAAATTAAAATCTTAGGAATGATTTTAGATGAAAAGATGACATGGGTTCCACATATCAAGAATTTAAAGAATGAGTGCACCAAAAGAATGAGTCTTGTCAAAGTCATCAGCCATACATCCTGGGGAGCAGATTATACGATTATAAGAAGAACTTGCCAGGCAATAGTTAGATCCAAATTGGACTATGGCTGTATATTTTATGATGCGGCCAAGAAGAATATCAAGAGATTGCTGGATCCTATCAATAATATGGGAGCGAGACTGACGTGTGGGGCCTTTAAAACCAGCCCAACTAAGAGTATTTTGTGCGAAGCCAATTTATTATCCTTAGAAAAACGTAGAAGAAACCTAATTATGGGATATACGATCAAAGTAGCAGCCAACAAATTGAATCCAATAAACAGAGTATTCGAATATGCATACAAACATTATAGAACATTAAATTATAAAAAGAAGCTCCCGAGGCCCTTAGGAATAAGGGCAATTCAGATATTAGAGAAGATACAAGAGAAACTTCCACTCCTAAGGAATACGACCTTACCTGACTATGCTCCTTGGATAATACGAGACATCAACGTTATTGAATTTGCGAACATCCCTAAGAAGCAGAATGCAAATCTTCGTGAAATCTGTGTCCAAATAAGAAATGAACTAGCCAAATATGATGATTACAACAAAATTTATACTGATGGCTCAAAGAATCTAAACAACGTAGGTTGCGCAGTAATAGCTTCATGTGAGGTGATCACCAAAAAATTACCTGATGACTTTTCAGTGATGTCCAGTGAACTATATGCCATAGTAGAGGCCCTTACATACATTACAAGGGCCAAACAAAAAAGATTTATGATAATAACAGACTCTAAAAGTGCTGTATCTGCTATAATGAATCTATCTATTGATAATGTATTGGTCCAAGAGATAGTTGGAAAAATCAACCAACTAAACATTGAGGGCAAAGAAATAGCGTTGAGCTGGATACCTTCGCACGTTGGCATTGCAGAAAACGAATTGGCAGACAGAAAAACTAAAGAAGCAGCACGAAACGTAGTTAGAAGTAATATACCAGTAAGCTATCAAGAATATCTCTAGAGAGTCAAGAACAAATTAGCTGATCTTGACACTAATGAATGGAACAACTTACAGGGGTGCAAATTAAGATCAGTTAGAAAGTTTGAAGATGATAATCCAACGGTCAGCTTCTGCAGAAACGATCAGGTTGTCTTGACAAGATGCAGAATAGGACTCACAAAATTTTCTCACAGCCACTTATTGAACAGGACTGATCCTGATAACTGCAATTCATGCAAGATTCCTCTTTCAGTAGAACATTTGTTTGTATGCCCTAAATATGAAAGTTCAAGAAACAAGTACAATTTAAGTTCTCCTAAAGACCTCAATAACAAAGAACAGTGCATTAAATTCATTAGCTTTATAAGAGAAATTGAAGTTTATAACAGTATTTAACCATATATGTATAATTCTGAGTTACTGTGTTACTTTGTACTGACTGTGTAATTATAAAAGTAGTCGCTAATAACCATATGTAGTTGATGCGACTTTAAATAAATCAAATCAATCAATCTATATCGTATTTCTCGATGTACTTTCCTTTATACGAGCAACAAAAAATAAAATTAAAAAATATAGTATTTTTTCGGAAAATATTGAATATACGTACTGTGATAAGCCAAGCACCTCGAAATTAATTTTAAATGATAAAATTAACATTTATTTGGAATATGGCATCATTTTGGCACATGGCATCTTGGAACATGTTGGAATATGGCATCGTTTTCACTCAAAGAAGAAACGTTGTTAGCACAACGGATCAGCAAGAGTTAATATTCCATTCTTGATGTCAGATCGTGATACAAATGGATACGGTCCCGGACACATGATTTGCAGAAAATATGAGAAGGGCGTTTGAGGGTCGTAGTCGTCAGGAAGGAGGCATGAATTCACTCTCTAGAAACATTTCGTAGCGAGCACACGTTAGCGGTTAGTGAGGAGAGTTTTCAACATAGGCTGGGTTTTATGTAAATTAGCAAGCCGGGAGTTTGTTTCGTTGGAAGTTTGAGAGTTTGGTCTCCTGTATGTGGTGATATTAAAGGGTAATTGGGAATTTTGATTAATATAGTGGTGGAAGTTAAGACTCCATTTTCGAGGAGAGATACATCAGGGTAGCTTCGTAGATGGAAGAATTTTCCAATAATTAGAAGAATGTATTCAATCGCGAATAGGTGTTTCATACGAAACACAGAAAGGGAACGTCGCGACCGCGTATTACATTTGTGGGAATATTAAATCTAATTATAGCCATTTTTGGGGATATTCTGAACATTTTTATTTAGGAAAGGACACGAAAATTGGTTCACCAAGAATTCCGGGGACTTCATTCTGCTCGTCAGCCGAGAAGCCAACAATCAAGATTACGAACATAATTATGAACTTAAGCTTACGAACTATAATCAAACCCGTACGGTGTTTCAATGTTTAAATTGAAAAGAATTTCGCGCAAGTTTGACAGAACTGCCATATACAAATAATAAGAATAAATCTTAATTTTTTATTATTGAAAAGAGCTGATAATTCATAGTAGTTGCCAAAATTTAATAATTGATTCAAATTAATAGAACTTACAGGAATCGTGGTTCTGTAGAGAATCACACGTCCACATGCAACAGGTAAGGAGTGTATGTTGTACGTCGAACCCACGGATAAAATTAGCATGAAGTTTAATAATTTAATAAATTAATAATAATCGATTTCAATCAATTGAACTTTTATAAATATTTCACAATACATATAATACATACATATGCATACATTCGTATATACACACATTCGTACATTAATACATACATGTATAGATTCCTACGTACATACATTCATACATATATACTTACATACATATATTCATACATACATACGTAGATTCCTTCATATATACATATATTCCTACATACATCGATTCATACATACATACATACATGTATAAAGCTAGACATCTCGATTTTCGGGTACAAAATTGCTCGAATCTTCACTCGCCACCTGCCCGAATCTTAACCGTCTTTCGCAAAGCACTAATATACGTTAATTTTGACGTGTGTGAGACGTTTCTGCCCAAAATAACTTTAAACACGTATTTTACTATCGAATATTCAAGATCGCACTGTTGAGGTAAAAATTGAACACTTATCTAATGATTTTAAATATTCATAATTGGTGGCGGGACTCCGCAATGAAGGTCGCTGAGGCTGTACGTTTGAGAGTGCGAAAGGTTGTGGGTTCGAGAGCAGGGGTGTTTGAGCTCGTTAATTCGCAGTCTGTCCTTCAATCTTCCGGACATCACCTACACTGCTATCAACCGCGATTGCAGTCATGGAGACTGCTCTACAAGTCTCCCCCTTGAATATTGTCGAAGGAACCCGCGTATAATTGATTGATTGATTGAAAAAAACAAGAAATTTTCAATGCGGCAGCGTGAAGAAGATAAAAAAGCTTTACAAAACAGGGAAAATCGGCCAGATTTATGTGTTGATAAAACCTGCACAATTCCCTGACAAAACATGTAAGCTAAAATAGACATTTTTGTGTATTATTATCAGCATTATTCTCAATAGAATTGGTTGTGCTGCATCCAATATTTTAAAAAAATGTTTTATTTGTCTTAACTAATAGGAAGAAATTTATTCTAAGGAATACGATTGTCATCACATGCGGGGATGTACCACCAAGGAATAGTATTATCGCTAATTTTACTAATGGAATATTTTTCTCGTAATCAGTATTTATTTTGAAACTGCGTTGTGGTGCTATTAAACTTGTTTTTAAACTCATGAGCCGCCATTCACTAGGACAAATCATATCACTGCATGCATTCGATTAGAAGTTTCTCTTCGCCAATACACTATAAAAGATCGTCAAGGAATGCGAACTTCAACTTCCGGGTGACCCCCATCACGATCAGGTTTTTGTCGAGTTTCCCTGATCCATTGAGCAATGCTGAGATGGCCCCTTGTTTTGCTTCCGGACATAAATGTACCTTCACTATGCGCACGTTTTGTTGACCTCTCCTTTTGTTTGTAGTGGTAGGAGTAGAGCTGAGAGTGAGTTAATATATTTTTAGCAATGCACAAAACTCAAATCTGCAGTTCGTGTATCGTTGTAAATAGGTTTTCTAAGACGCGGGGACAACAGTGTCTAGTTTTTCAAATGTTGTTCATCTCACTGTTTTTAAAATTTATTATTATTATTATTATTATTATTATTATTATTATTATTATTTTAACTTTCAATAATATTTCAACCATTTATAGTTAAAATATTGGGAAGGAATGCTGGTACTCAAGAAAATTGACCATTTGGCCCAGATGGCCATTTGGCCCAGGGGGTAATTGACCCAGAAGCTGCGATACAATATTTGTTACATATCGTTTAGAATTATACAGTCCAATGGTAAATAATGCATTAAATATCACTGTTAAAGTTAATGTTACTTTTCTTGTGATGCTCAGTATAGTCTCTAATTGTATAGGAACAGTTATGCAGCAGAAACGATTTCACTTGGAATTTAAACTTTTCTATCGAATTTAATCGTTTAATGTCATCTGGCAAAGTATTGTAAAATAATGTGCATGTATTGTATGTGAATTTTTTGTAATGAGCTGTTGATACTGTCATCTGATGAATATGATTTCGTGCGAAGATTTAGATTGAACCGAATATCTGGACATCAGAAAACTTAATACTGAAACGTATTGATTGTTCTGAAAGCAAGTGAAACCACTCTGTATTGTCACAACCAATTAGTGTATAATAAACACAATTTCGCTCATTTTTCTAGCTAAAACAATTTTATCTTGCGTAATGCGTAAGAAATCATGCGTAAGACTATCAAATATGATTACGCAATTACCTACAAAATGCGTTAGAAAAATATTCCAATAGAGCACAACTACATCGGCGATACAGTAAGGCTTCGGACAACATTCAGTAGTATTTTTCTATAAAATGATTATATTCAAAAATATATACACCATTGAAAACATCAAATAAGGAGAGATGTAAGAAAATTATTTCATGATATAAGAAAATAAACTTTACGTAAAAGTAATTTATGTGTAATATCTGGTAATTAGGAAATCATAATTCATTATATCATAAAGGAAGGGCGTATTTCTAACAATTGCAATGTTTCAATTTCAGGACATACAATTATAAGAATAATTATACTCGGAAAATTTCATTAGTTTCAAAACAATATTGTAATTATCTCCAAAAATACGAACTCTTAGTGAAAGAAATATATCAGGATTTCGGTATATGCAAAATACTTACTTCTTAAAACTTTTTAATGAAATAATTGCTTTCTCGGCGTGAAAGGGAAAAATAAAAACCCGAATTTTGAAATAGCATGTGGTTTCCTATTCATATTTGGGTTTTCAAAGGTTAGTACCGGGACCGGTTGATGCAGCGCCTCTGACCGGGAGGTCCTAGGTTCGAGTCCTGATGGTGGCAGGATGTTCGACACTAGCTTTTCCGCTGGGTCGCATTCCGTCGCTGTCTGGAGGAGAATTCTAGCGGCCGGCTGCTCTGATCGGTAGTTTTCCGTGGCTTCTCCGATCAACACCAGGCGAATGCCGGAGCAGTACCCTACCAAACGGGCCACGAACCGCGCGCGATCTGTCCTTCCTCTTCCTTGTCCTATCCTCTTACACACACACACTTACACTAACATGCACCACACTATCACATATTCCGGGAGACCGGTCGGGAGTTTAGAGCTTGTCCCGGCTGGGGCGGTGCCCCGCTGGTGGGAGAGTCCTGGTTAGGGGGAAACCCCACTAGCCGACGGAAGGTCGGTGCCGGTTCTCGCCATCCAGCGGGGGAAAATCACCGCCATTTCCCGAGAAAAAAACATGCACTACACTAACGGGACTAATGACCGAAGCAGTTGACGCGCCCGGAAACACGAAAAAATCAATCAATCAATCAATCAATCAAAGGTTAGTATAAAACTTTCTCACCCGAAAAAGAGATCTCTTTTGTCGTTCCTAGTTTCCGCATCTCTTGAATGTAACGATCGATGAAATCACGCAGATGATCCTCTGAATACGTCCTCTCATGATCCTCCAGGGCATTCTGAAGAAATTGTAACAATGTTAAGAAACAAAAAGAGAGCTGAAAAATCAAAATTATCTACATGTTGGTAAATAAATTATAATATTCATAACATAATTAGTTAAGATTCATATTACATAATTATATACATAATGGCAAACAAATTATAATTTGATAATCAGAAAATATGAAAGTTCTTTCATGAGATTTTGAAAAGAAAAAAAATATTATTTGTATTTCATTATTCAATATTTTCACTCAGCAGTGAATATAAATATATTGTTCGTATTCTCACTTCGAAACCCATATTTGGCAGAGGCTTTATACGCCACAAAAGTGAGTTTTGGCGGCAAATGAATATTAGGACGATTACCATGGCAACATCAAGTAATTAAGATAATGTACAAAATAGCTGTTTACACATTGGCAAAGAAAATTTATTCTTTTTTAGTACAGAAAGCTTTAACTTATTTATTGTTAACACTAATAGTAAAAATAAGTTAGTTATCTTACCCAATTATATTAGCTTTTCTTATGTAAGTGTAATACCTTTTCATAGAGAATAGCCAGCATAATTGTTTCATTTACTACGGTACATATTTGGCTCTTTTCCATTTTAAAAAGAGTTCATACTCTCTTTCGTATGAATCTTTTGATTTTTGAGTACGTTAACTCGCAGTAGCAGCTTCAGCTTCTTCAATTATAATATCTGGAATATTGCATTCCATACTTACGAAACAAATCACCAAAACCGACCTCAAATTCTACACACTTTAACAATTGTGACAGTACAGACAACTTCAGATATGATAATGTAGGATAACATCTGCATCTTCACGACGAAACCACATAGTATGAATGAGATCTCTCTAAAAACTCAGATGAGATCTCTCTAAAATTGGGAGGTGAGGAAAAATAGTTGTATGCATCTCGGCCGAAATTGAATGATTTTGGACTCTGTTAATTTACCGAACTCAGCTTCGCTCCGCTCCGCCTCGGTTGGTAAGCACCTCATCCGAAATCATTCATTTTTCGGCCATGATATATAAATAACTATTATTCAATATTTTAAGTATTTTCAATGTTATTTATTTTAAAAGGTACTCCCAATATTTTTAAAAATATTTTATAAAACAAAATATGTCTTATTCCTTATGCGGAGGATAATGGAGGGAAATTCAGGAAAGACTACATGAACCCGTTTACTTAGCACCTCACGACCATAGAAAAATACGTCAAAGGAAACAGAACTGGTGTTGGAAAACTCTCCTTTGTAAATAGGACTATCGAATCGGAATAGCTTGCCAGCAGCACTATGAAGACTTTTCCCACAAACATGAAGACTTTAAGGTTATGATTCGCGTACCAATGCGAGAACTCCCGCATGTTAAACCCCACCCTCTTCCCTATTCTTCCATTTTCATATTAAGCCTGTAATATATATTTTTCTTCAAGACCTTTTTATCATCTGTCACTTGCTCTACATGTATCCTTACAATTGATAACAATAAAATATGCCCTTATCTAATGTTATAACCGAGCAGAGAGGTACACATGTGTCATTTCATCGCGTATAATATCAAGTAATTAGTTTAATTTCACATACAGTTGCAGATTCTACAGGCTCGGAACAGGTGAGGTAGAATTGAGAAGCGTCAAACCAGCAAAAATGTAATAGAATTTTTTTTTAATCTGCATCTTCAATATTTTTAGTTAAAGTTTAAGTTTTGCAATTTAAAAAAAGTTAGTTTTGCAATTTTCGAAAAATCAGGGATTTCAATGAAAATGAGCCATACGCCATTATTTTAAGCATTTCTACGCTATCTGAGGACAACGTTTAATGAAAAAGGTAATACCATTTTTGAGAAAATTTTGAAAATGTTGAGGTTTCTCGTAATGTACGCAAAATTTCAAATATTGGTTTCAAACTCAGAGTGTCGCGAGTTCCTTCAAATCGATTAAGGAATATAATTTTTGGAGAAAATAGACTAAATGGTTTTTGCGCTAACGCTGACAACCGACAGACGGTGAGACAAATGGATAAACGAACAGACAGACAGATGAACAGACAGGCGAATATACAGACTGACAGACCAACGTTCCGCCGTCAATCGATTTTTCGGTATCAGGGATAAACAAAACAAGGATTCTTACAACCCAACAGGTTTGGGGAAGTTATTTACTAGATATAAGAGCAAGTTTTATCCACTTTTTTTCATACTAGGGCCCGGTAATAAATTTTTTCTGTCTAAAAGTCCCAGTTTTCCGGCGCACGATTACAATAGATTATCTTCTTGCAAAATAAGACCAGAAAATTAACACGCTAGAATCAGTACCAAAATCGTTATAACTAACTTCACAGCTCAGCTCTTACCTTCCCGACGCTTAAAACAGTGAGTTGAATTTGGATTTGCAATTTTCAAAATCTTGGAGATTTTCATTCACATTATTTCAAGATCTAGTTTTAAAGGGCAGATTCATTGAGGAAAAACTTCAGTCATCAATATTGTTATTCTACCACGTTTATTTTTGTTTGCTTCTCTCCCCTCTCTCTCTCTCTCTCTCTCTTTTTCTCTCTCTTTCTCTTCTCTGTCTTTCTCTCTCTTTCTCTCTCTCTCTTTCTCTCTCTCTCTCTCTCTCTCTCTCTCTCTCTCTCTCTCTCTCACACACACACACACACACACACACACACACAGCGTTCGTCAAAAATGGAACCGACGTCATTTTTACTTCCTTCTGTACGAACGTATATACGAAGTAATATACGTTGTCGCCTTCCTTCCTCCCCCCACCCCACCCCGTTGACGCGAGGTTTTTGGACGAATAACTCGAGCAGATTATTAGATTTGTTCGATGAGTGGCATCCTTGTTAATACTGGATGTCACTAGTATTTTTACAATAGATATTCTGTTCTCACTGTAATGCAGAGTTCTGGGTCGTCTTTCGATACTAATGAAAAGAAAGATCAGGTACTTTCGAAAAATTGACAAAGAGAGTATATTCTTTCTTAGAATTACACAACAAATTGAGAAGAATGGCAGTAATCGTTGAATTGGATTACATCACAACTAGAACTTAAGACAGAAACACTTACAAATGATTATACTCTAAGCACAGTAACAAAGAAAAGACACCATCTGAGAAAGAATGAACATACACATATATCCTTATGCACAATAATACATAACATACAAAAGAAAGAAAAGAATCGGAAAATAATCCTCGCAAATAATTCCAATACAGTACGTAACAACTCTTGTGTAAATTAAAATGAACTTCCTCGACTTATTTACAATTGCATTAAAATCTATAATGCAGTTAAATAAAAAAAATGTTGTAACATGAATTTAATGCCTTTTTCAAAGAAATTTCACAAAGATTACGCCAGTGAATAAGTAACTAGAATGCATTCTTTCTATGAAATAAATATGTAGCATCAACTTTCTTCGGCCTCGAAAGAATTCAATGATTCCAAAGAATTATATTGCGTGAAATTTACAATAACTTTAAAATGTTAAATCGCCTGTGTTCAGTTACGACAGTCGTTGAATGAATTACACTTTCTATTGTAGAGACTTCAATCATGTACGCCACCTAAATTAACTAGCATTCTGTTCACTTCGCTTGCAAATACAGCTTCTAGATAAATTAGGCAGATATGCAAATAAGGGAAAACTGCAATGCAGTTCACATCAGAACCAGTCACGATACCATTGTTTGTTTGTTTGTTTTAAATCTGCACACAGTCGTGTGAAATATAGACGTTCCCCGCAACCAAGGTCAGGCGGCCGAGTCGTGCCGATGCGTTGTTGCCGCAAACAAGAACTATCCTGCGCTCCGTCGCCTTGCGTAGCAGTGTGGTCCCATCGTATATTCCGTTTCTCAGAACGACAATAAGTCCTCTTGCGTCAGCGTTACGTAGAAAAGAAAAGTAGAAGGAAAAATGTGTAGTAAAAAAAGTAGAAGGAAAAATAATGTAACTTCATTTTCTGTGCGCGTCTTCTAGAATTCAGTGGGAAATATTATTATTCAAATTATCGTTTCCATGTTGTCGCGGCAGGAAGTAATAAGAGCCAAAATGTATTGCTTATTTATCCTTGAAAATAGATTTTATTACATGGGAGTTTTTTTGTTTGTTTTTTTCTCCCTTTCAAAATTCAAAATTTATTGCTTATTTATCCTTGAAAATAGATTTTATTACATGGGAGTTTTTTTGTTTTTTTTCTCCCTTTCAAAATTCAAAATTTAAGTAGTATATGACTTAGTGTAGGGATCACAGAATTTTGAAAATGTGCACACAATTCACTTTTCCCCATAGCACGTCATACGCAGTTTTTAACTGTTTTTTACGTAAAATAAATAAATAAATAAATAAATAAATAAATAAATAAATAAAAAGAGCTGTGAGGAGAAACGTTACTTGTTAGTCGCGAATTCTTGCATCGCGATGTCGATGGAAGTCGCGCAATCTTCCATTACAACCTTTCTCCTTGCAGGTCACAGGCAAAAATGGACGAGAATTTGTTTCTTCCTGGTAATTAGTGATAGCTTGTCGAAGAAATTTGTGATTAGTCGTTGCGTGGTAGCGAAAAATTTCTGAAGCGGTGGTAGTTATCTGCTAAATTCTACTGGTCATCGCGAGTGCTCTTTTATCCTAGGTACAGAGCTCCACGGTGACAAGATATTAAGTTGCAAATATTTTAGCTTGTAAACGCGAGATAGCGGTTACAATGTAGTATAGAGAAAGTTATGTAAATTGCGCGAAAAACGGCGGATTTTTGGCAGAAATAATTCATTGTCGAGCCGGGCCTGGTAACGAAAAAGTTAATAAATCCAGTTGATGAATTAAGGGGGGATAATCCTCTAACATGTTATGTAGCCAGAATTATCTTTTGTGGGTCCTTTTGTGGGCGAAATGTAAATTGACGCCAAAATGTCCGTTCGTCTGTCCGTCTATGAACACCACTTGCGCCTAAACCATGAGTAGGATATTTTACAAATTAGAGAAACCGCTGTCCATCAGGCTAGTTGAAGCTATGAAGTTATAAAGTGAATATATATCCAATGGCATGAACAAATTAAGAGGTCGATTATTTTTTTATATTGAGGGTACGACAAAACAATAGCATTAATTCTATTTTGTGCAGTTAACTACTTTTTTCGAAGCATTGCTTTCACTTCCGCCACATTAGTCCAGTACATCTTCAATCGGTACAAAAACAGGCGTTATTATCTTGTGCGTTTATATTTTTATCCGGCGGTTTTCCAGATATTTATATTGCTCATGTAGTCCTCCCGCCTGTATCCTTTTGTACACAGTTTGCGACAAATGGAGGAAGCAACAAGAAAACTGTCAGGTAAAACTTCCGATATGCAGTTTCTCATATTCTTTTCAAAATCACATATTACTTTGTTTGATAATGCTATCTCAAGGCTAATATTTCGAGCTTCATTTTGGAACACTTATGCAAAAGAATTTTTATCTTTGTTACTTAGCGAACTAAATACCAATGGTAGAGCAATTTGACCTTCATTATTTGTATGATTGTCATTTCTTTTACACCCATTATTGGAAACAATTGCACGAATGTGCTTGAAATTACTCTGAAAGTCTCATTAAGAAACCACGTAATACGGGCATGGATCTCCACATTTTCTTTTGTGGTGAACACTACTACACGACACTGCAGTAGTCTTCATATACGTTTTCATTGAAAATATTGTTCAATAGGAATGTTTCTCCACGAAGCGTTCTTGTGGATCGAACAGGTACACAACAGGTAATAAAACTAAATATGATATAATGGAATTGGAAAGTATCCAAATCGAACAAATTAATGTTCGTAATTTTGCTTTTTAAAAAAACAGAAAAATGAATGATAACGGGCATTGCAAATAGTTCGCTTTAGAAGGAAATATTTTCAATCAGAACTTTCATCAATGCCGCAGCTGACCTTCAAGGTCAGGGAGGAAAGATAAACGGCCGGGAAGTAGAGCTGCAGAACAAGCATTGCAAAACTCGTTCGTAAAATAAATTGTAAGTGTTCAAGTGTAAGTGTAAATAAGCAAAAAGTGTTCGTAAAATAAATAATTTTTTAGCATTCTGGAAAATTATAATGGGAGTTTTGCAATGCTTGATTCTGT
Organism: Teleogryllus occipitalis; assembly: GCA_011170035.1. Taxonomy (NCBI): domain Eukaryota; kingdom Metazoa; phylum Arthropoda; class Insecta; order Orthoptera; family Gryllidae; genus Teleogryllus; species Teleogryllus occipitalis. Next base: position 35,621 of record BLKR01003523.1, on the reverse strand, counting down.
ATTTCTATTTCCCTAACACTAATTAATAGGAATCAACACCTCTCATATAACATAGCAATAATCATACAAAACAATAATCAGACGACACTTCTCTACGCCTGCTTCAGTGTGGATCAATACTACAAAAACCAACATCAATAAAATCTCAATAGTACAGAACCGATTCCTTTGTACCATCACCAATGCACCCTGGTTCATTTCCAACCACCAATGACACAATGACATAACTTCGGTCCCATCATTCACCACATTGCCTACTTATCCCATAACTTCTCCAATATTCACCACATCCAAAATCTATTTTCATTCAACCTCTGTAAAAAACCACTCACTCTACTCGCATCAAAAACAAATACCCATTTCATATATTTTGTAAAGATTTTTGAGTTCTAGAATAGAATCTATGAGGTGTCATCATGGTTTCCTCAAGCATTGTATTAGTATTAAGATGTATTTATTAAGCCATCACTACATATGTATAGTTCAATGAACTGATCTATGTATAAAACAAATCAAATAATAACAATAAAAATAAAAAAAGTTATATTTGCCAGCCTTTATCTTTCCTCCCTGACCTTGAAGGTCATCTTGATGAAAGTTTCGATCACGCTAGTCTTCAACACGCCCTTTTAGTAAGAGCAATCGGCCTGAAATCAAGAATTGCACAATCTCCACAGGGTACCCCAGGGGGGAGCTCTTGCGCATCGATTTCAGCCAATGAGCTTCAGACATCAGTTTGCGTCACAATAATTGCGGGAATTTTAAATCCAGCCAGATACGAAAATTATCACATCGCTACAAGATATTGAAACAGATTTATAAAGCATTTCTTTTAAATATTGCATTTTTTATACCTTCATCGCGTTATTTTTGGTTCCCTGCCATTGAAAATTGTCACTTTGTACCACTTTCAAAATATTTCTCAACATTACTCGCTCTCCATGCATCATAGCGGCCAGCGCAGCGTCTGGTCTAAATTTTCAAACGAAGTGCCCGTGCTGTGGTCACGTGATTCGTGACTCAAACTGGTGACGCACAGAACCAGCTAAAATCGGTGCACCGGAGGAACCCACCCATGTATTTCCACCATGGGCTACCCCAGGATACGATGGTAAAAAGTTCCCTAAAACCAAATGACATATGAATAATTACATTGTAACTCTAACCTAAGAAAAAGATTTTTGAAAGGTTTCTTAGCCCCCCTCCCACCATCCACATCCCTCTACAGCCAAAAACGTGTTTTTGTATTTTTTCTTCAACTGAGCACTATTTTATCTATTATTAAAATAACTATATAATTAATTGCAAAAATGTTTCCAACCCGCAGAAATCATTATACATGGTTGAGATTCGATCTTAAATTTATAGGTTTTTCGACGAGTCATCTCTCCCATTACACCACAGACATCTTTACGATACTTCGGAATCACAAAAGGAAAAAAACTAACGATGCAATAAAAGGAAAGTTCAATGTTTGCAATAAGGTACATGTTGGGAAGTATCCTACTTAACAATGACGATACATGCATTCTTGGAAACAAGTTTATGAAACATAAAAACAGCACAAAACTTCAATTAATGTGTTTATTTCACTAAGGAATTTATTCTTCACTCAGGATCCACAGCACCATCCAGTCCTTACAGTATACACCATCCTTGTCATCAAAATGTCGCCAGCAGAAGGTCGAATGACTTCAGAGCGCACAGGCCGGTTCTTTAGTGAGCTGTGGGTCTGTGCATCTGGGCGTAAATAGAAGACACTCATTCAATTCCCGCACACATTACGGAAGACAATTACTGAACAAACCTCCAATACATTTTTCTATCCGATAAGGTGTTTGTGTGGTGACAATTGAATATCAATAAACGAGCAGTTTAGCCGACTTGTGAAGCCGCTCAAAGTTTGGTTGCCACAGTAGCTCAGTAATTAGTAACTGGGCATAAACCAGGAAACCCGAGTTCAATCTTGGTCATAGAGACTACTTGTTTAAACAGTTTTAATTACAATAGTACAGTCTCTGATCGTTCTGAAAGATAGACGGCATCTCTCTCCTTACCTTGACGGTGTCAGAGAGGTGCTTGCTGTTGCGGACAGTTTCTGGTACACCGGTGGCTTCAGGGGCGACCTTGAGTAACCAGGGAGTCTGTGCCACGGCGCCTCCAAGCTGATCCACGCTCTGGACGAATTTGTTGGATGCTTCCGCGATTGCTCGTACAACGTCGTATTGGTCACGTGAGAAACGCTGGCCGGCTATCATCATCCACAAAACGTTGATCATACTCGGATAAAAAGCAGTGGGAAACTTCATGCAGCCGTCCTTCATTGCGACCTGTGCAGAAAAAATATTGGGTGATCATTCGTGTGGTTATCAGATTTAGAAAATGGTGCAAGGTTCTTAAATAATAATTTGTCTCCACTAGCACAGAAAATGTATCAATGGTTCAAATTAACGTACGAAAAATCAGTTAATAAAAAAATATTAAAACGATAGATTGATTAAACTTTAATTATTTTGATTCTTGTTTGCTTTTATGCGCCAACATTACTCAGCTTGCAAAAAATGTCTGAGAAGAAGAATGAGACGGGGACCTTGACAAGCATAAGATAATTTCAGTTCAGACACGCCAAAATTATGTCTGCTCTGTAACGGGCCTAACACCCAGAGAGATGACCGGTAGCGGTAGCTCAGTGCATCAACTGATGTCACTGCAGCGCCTCTAACCGGGAGGTCCTAAGTTCGAGTCCTGACGGCGGCAGGATTTTCGACACTAGCTTTTCAGCTAGGTCGAATTCAGCTGCTGTCTGGAGGAGAATTCTAGCGGCCGGCTGCTCTGATCGGTAGTTTTCCGTGGTTTCTCCGATCAACCCCAGGCGAATGCCGGAGCAGTACCCTAACAAACGGGCCACGGACCGCGCGCGATCTGTCCTTCCTCTTCCTTGTCCTATCGTCTCCCCTTACACACACACTTACACTAACATGCACTACACTACCACATATTTCGGGAGACCGGTCGGGAGCTTAGAGCTTGTCTCGGCTGGGGCGGTGCCCCGTTGGTGGGAGAGTCCTGGTGAGGGGGAAACCCCACTAGCCGACGGTAGGTCGGCGCCGGATCTCGCCATCCAGCGGGGGAAGATCACCGCCATCTCTCGAGGAAAAACATGCACTACACTAACGGGACTAATGACCATAGCAGTTGACGCGCCCGGAAACATGAATCAATCAACAATCAATCAACCAGAGAGATGATGGTAGAACCAACCGAATGGGTGAGTGGAAAAACAATGATGATGATATAAACCCATTTAATCCCTAAAAGAGCAAGGGCATTTTGTCAGAATACAGGAATGGTTCTGCTTATCTCTTTAAGTGAACCAGTCTTTAAGAGATGTAGTGTTATCACTACAGTACTACTGTCTAGTACCAGTTTGTCTGTACATTTCACTACATGCTATGTGAATACTAACTGCACTTAGTTTTCAGATATATTCTGGTGTTGCTTTTGTTGGTCACTTTGCATTTCACATAGTACATTTACTCTTATTTTAGTTTTTACACTAACATTTACATTATATTGCGGTTTTTACATAGCTGCGTTTGAAGTAAATCAGCTGTTACTTTATCATCCAATCGGAAGACTAAACGCCACAATTATGACGTCACAGTAGTGACATGCAAGGTCCCGATTGGACGGCACCGTAACAGCTGCTCAAATGTCAGACGCAGCAAAGTAAAAACCGCAGTACAGTTTTGGTCAATCTTAAACAGCGTTATAAATCTAGTCTCCCACTGTTGCATATCTGCCCGGAACTCGCTGTCCGTTAGGTATCATCAGGGAGCCCGCGAAATTATAAAAACCCAAAACTCAATTAAAAAACGAAACGGAAGATATTTTATTTTAGATTAGATTTTATTACATAGAAGCGTTTTTTTTCATTCAAAATTCAAGTAGTATATGACTTAGTGTAGGGATCACAGAATTCTGAAAATGTGCACAGAATTCACTTCTCCCCATAGCACGTCATACGCAGTTTTAACTGTTTCGACGTTAAATAAATAAATAAATAAATAAATAAATAAATAAATAAATAAATAAATAAATAAATAAATAAATAAATAAATAAATAAATAAATAAATAAATAAATAAATAAATAAATAAATAAATAAATAAATAAACAAATAAATAAACAAATAAATAAATAAATAAATAAATAAATAAATAAATAAATAAATAAATAAATAAATAAATAAATAAATAAATAAATAAATAAATAAATAAATAAATAAATAAATAAATAAATAAATAAATAAATAAATAAATAAATAAATAAAAAAAGAGCTCCACGCCGGAGCAGGCCGTATAAAAACTGGAAAATCCTAGGCGCGCGTGTTCGTTAGGCGCCCGACGCCCCCGGCCACGGTCACGGCAATAGACACGCAACAGTGCACCACCTCGACGGCCGCAACCGTTTCCCAAGTAACTGGTATCTCCGCTCACCACTCGCTTCAAACCTACTGTAGACTCCAGATCACTGTTCAGAGCGGGCGCACTTCTCGTGAATTGTTCTACAATCGCGTGCATATTGACGCATCGCGAATCTCTGAACTATGGTGAATACTAAACAAATTGCGACGTTCTTACACTTATAATCTTGTCTAAACTAATTGTGTACGCCCGTAAATAGCGATCAACAACATTACACACATTACACTCAGAACTTTGGAGTGCTACATAACAACCGAGAACTGTCAGACCTTCTAGTCTCTAGAACTGCCAGCTCTTCCAGTACCTACGCAGAACTGTTAACGCCTCATCTATTTGCTGTTGAATGCCACTCCAGGCATTGCTAGTAAGAGCCTTCCAGTAACGAACAACTGCTATAGTCCTGTCTACATAATGGTCCTGTCTACAAACAACCTAACATTCTTCAACCATATATCTTATAAGTAGGGAACGGATTTCCATGTAATTACAGGTTTTTACATGAACAAGATACCAGCGTTCAATTATATTTTTTAGAGTTTACAAGACATTCTGAATGAATTAGAACTATTTTTATTTTACATATTTTTACATATTTACGTATAATTACATCTTTTTACATATTTTACCTATTATGACATATTTCGCTACATTTTAATATATTTATACCTTGAAACGAAACGTTTCAGATGCTCGTTTGAAATATATGTTTCTGAATCATCTTTCTTATACATCAAATGTAATGCAATTACAGTTCTATGGCCACCATATCTTCGCCATAAATTGTCAAACTTACCTTCCCCTCCCCACTTACTGCTCACTCGGAGTAAAGGATGGTGGACTTTTGTGAACAAAATTAATTTCAACTGCGTACTTGCTTATGTTTTAGACATCACCATCGTTACACGATCGAAAACTAACAAATTTTTTTACAGTAAATTGTCTTATCGCGTAGTTCGATTTGGAAGGTTGAGTGTATACACTTGAACCCCTTCCTCCTGGGATCCATCACTTGCTACACTGTTCTACTATTCACTTGTACACCGGCTCGCCGTAAACATTGTAATATATACTATGAACGTATTTTATATTTCGAATAAAATTCTTATATGTGAAGTTTAGAGTACAATTACTTCAGTAGAGATAGAACCTACTTTCAGTCACTCCGAATCCTTATTAAGGACTGGTCGGGGACGTTTTATGGTCGGAGAATGCTTGTAGAAAACAATTTTAGTCACAATAATGAATTTTTATTTTACATATTTTCTATTTTTGCTTACATGTTTTGGAAAAAATAAACACATATATATGTACATATTTTGTATTTTTTATTACCATAAAATCCGTTCCCTACTTATAAGCATCAACTAGCTGAATCACTCGTAGTGATTCACTTTGGGTTGTAAATTTCAAAATGCATAATATTGCTCTATCAATAATCGTGACATATCTAAAACAGAACTCTATAACTAAAACGAAACTCCATCAACAATTAACTTTATTGGTGCAAATAAAACAATTGATTCTTCATTATCTTCATTGGTTATTGGTTCATGTTATTGTTTTCATTATGAATTATTAAATGCTACATTCATCCATCCTCATATAACTTTAAGTTAGCTATAAGCATTTATCGTTTGTATTGTTTTGCATTTTATTTCCATTTAATTAGTAAAAAAAACCAATTTAGTATTTCTGAGCTACCAGTATCCATTCGCTCACCCGCGCGCAACCATTGGTCAACCGTTGGGCAGAATCAGCTGCCTAGGATAAAACAAGTATTTACACTTGCACTTATTCACATTTAGCACTTATTTTTATTAATGCTGGGTCATTCGATTCTCTTGAGCCTTACATGTTTCCCTGTTCCCTACTATTCGAAAACAGTACTCGTCTAATTTTTATAACAGAAATTAGTGCAGAAGTTATGGAACAACATGCTGATATTGAATACAGTTCAATGTGAGGTAATTTTTCTTCAAATCAGGCACCTTCTCCTTAATGAGTGAAATCTGTCCTGAACATGTACTGCTCTTTCACTCAGTATTTTTGACATCTGGTGACTCTGGCTGTTCACAGCGGATGGGTCATATTCGTTACTTGCCAGTCACACGGAGCTGATGTAATTTACTTGTTTGTTACTTCAATTATCTCAAAATGAAGTTTCCGGATTAGTACTTTTTTCACTTACGCATTCAACTTATTGGTCAACAACAGGTAACGAAACTCGAATTGGTTGAGAGACAGAAGCCCCTAGAGTTAAATAGCAAAAAATCACTATGAAGAAATCTTGTTAGGGTAGAAACATACCGGCACGGTAGTCATACGTATCCACAAAAACCGATCTTCAGCTCAGAGAGCCTCAGCCCTGGATTGATTGATAGTGATGACTGGCGCGGTAACTACTAGGGTCATTATCCCCGTAAGTGTAGAGTACTTTTTCTCGGGGTGTGGCGGTGGTCTTCCCCAGCTGGATGGCGAGATCCGGCGCTGACCTACCGTCGGCCGGCTTGGGGTTTCCCAAACAAGGTATCTTCCACCAGAGGGATACCACGCAGGCCGGGACAAGCTCTAAGGTCCCGACCGGTCTCCATGTGTGATAGTGTGAGTGTGTGTAAGGGGAGAGGATAGGGCAAGGAAGATGTAGGAAAGATCGCGCGCGGTCCGCGGCCCTTGTGTTAGGGTTCTGCTCTGGCATTCCTCTGGTGTTGATGGGAGAAACCACGGAAAACTTCCAATCGCAGCAGCCGGCTGCTAGAATTCTCTTCCAGACAGCGACTGAATTCGGCCTAGCTGAAAAGCTAATGTCGAAAATCCTGTCGCCATCAAGGCTCGAACCTAGCACCTCCCGCTCAGATGCGCTGCAGTGACATCAGTTGATTTCAACGAATCAATTAACATCGAGTCGAAAATGACACGAACACGACACGAGCCTAGAACCTCCCAGCCAGAGGGACCGCAGTGACATCAATATCATGTTCTGAGCCATATCTCCCGGTTCAGTCTTGGAAACTGAAGTGATTCCCTAACTCTTGCGTCCTAAAGATTCGCGCCGCGAACATAGTTGGGTTTAAGTAAAGTGCACACAAAGAAGCGATCAGTTTTGAAAAGTTTAGTAGATTTCGAGCAATATTCCACACAAAAATTAAAATTTTAAAATATAAAAAACAAGATTTTCTCAAAAACGGCTCCAAATTATTTTATATAACATGTTTCATTACGTTTCAGGTTTTTTTGAAAGGAAGATTCAGCCAACACAACCCACACAAAATGTACCCTCTCCCTCAGAAAAAATGTCGTTCAAAATTCTATCTTCCACACCGCGCCGACAAACTTGGACACCCCTCGGCCTGGGGGAGGGAAGGGGAGGGACGCGTTGACCAATCGCTAGCAGGTAGAACCACAGTTGTCTGTGATTGGTGCAACATCCCAAGGGGCAGAAAGAACGCTGTCTCAGGGGAAGGGGGCTAGTTCGTTTACGAACGAGACGGAAATATCGTCATATTTCCCTGCCGAAGGAGATAGTTTGCCTGCGCGTACGCCACGACGAAAAAAATATTTCTAAGCGGGGTTTTCCGTCCAGAATGATTGTCTATAGACCAGTAAATATTTATCATTTTAGCAACAATTATTCTAACTTTTAGTAATCGATTTGTAACTCCTGACAAACTGCTATTTTGAGATATTCATTTCAGGCACAATTTGCGGAGCCTTCCCGGCCGTTCTAACTCATATTTCGAATTTGTTTATAAAATTATAAATTGTTGCAAAATTGTTAATTCGCTGTTTTTGGTTCTGGGACATCGGGAGACTCTCCTCACTTTATATTTGCAAAATTTGGAAATTGTTTATAAATTTGCAATTGTTGCAATTTTTTATTGTCTAATCTGAATGGCGTTTCAATGTAATGCAAAATTCCGGAATCCGTTCGGTGCTATTATATCTCGTTCTCGAGATATATGTAATTGTTTATAAGAAATTAACATCTTAGTAGACCCCATTTGTTTGCGCTTAATTCATTCGCGCTAGCAGAATAGCGTGGGATGGGCATACTGAAAAAACAATTCTCCAATGCCGCGCTTTTGCCTGCCACATACGCTTAAAATGCACTTGCTTGTAAACAAATTCTGTGGCCAATTTAATTATGCTAAATTCGTATTTTTACGGCGAGTATAAGCATAACTTTTATTTGGTTTTTATATTCTCTTTTAAGTTCTACAATTTGCAAGTCGATATATTTATCAAATAGGAAAGAAATTGATTATAAAAAAATATTTTTCAAGGTGCATTACGCCCAAACAATTGTTTCTGTTTTTCTATCAAAGGGATGTTGAGCAACCGAATAACTGCATTATTAATTTTTTTTAATTCCCCTGTTAACACCGAGAGTCAGAAACTATTTGTTCCTCTTGTTTAATCATTACCATTAAAAAATAGGGAAACATATTGCTTAGCTGTTTGCTATAAACTGCACTGGATTGTATGAATGTAATGTTAAGGTTTTCAAATACAGAAATATTCAATTTTGTGTTTTGAAAGATCACATGAGTAGAATCACACATGACAATATTTACACAAGTATAGAAAATTCTAAATAAACGTATATACACTTTAAGTTAATATTTTCAATTCAATTTATCATTCCTTTCTAAAACTGTTAATTTGATGATTTCATTGTATAATATTCAAATCAGAGCTTTATGTGCTAAATCTACGCATTGTTAATACATATTTTTAAACAACATTAATATATTTAATATACATTCAAAAGGTTTTTAGATTGGCGAACGTTTCAATGAAATTTCATGAATTCCTAAATGCTTGAAAATAAATACTTGTAAAATTAAATAATTGTAGCGTGTAAAAATATAACAAACTCACGTATTTGGTAAACGAGTTGATATTACTAAAAGAAAGCAAAACAGATGTTATAACAATTCAAAGAGATTTAGCGTTTGTTTACAGTTTAGTAAATATCAATGCACTAGCATTTCCCAGTGAAAATACATAGAACGAACTTGGTGGTCAAGTGATATGACCTTCCCAACACAGACTACGTTTCAGTATCGTCAGAGTTCGAAGGTGGTTTGTTGGCCGCCATTCTACGAATCTATCAAAACCTTGAATTTTGCACGACCATCTGTACAGGGAGAACGTAGCGGTTTATTAAACGGAAACGGGCCATTCGAGGTATCTAATGTGCACTCTTTGAAAACGTTTAACCATTATAAACTATCCCTAAGAAAAATATCAAATAAACAATGTTAAAGGTCACCAGCTTAACATTGCCTTTACTATTTGAATGTTTTCAACATCAGTCTGTCTGCGTCTGTCCGTCTCTCCGTCCATCTGTGAACACTACCAGCGCCTAAACAGATCGTACGATCTTTTCGAAATTGAAGAATCCCTTGTCGATGTGATTCTAGATGAAACTTTGAGATTTTAAAAATCATTCTTTAAAATTTGAGGGTACATTACATGAAGCCGTCGGTCATGTTCAAAAGTTTTTCAAAAACGACCCCAAATTTTTTCTTATAATTCCTTCTAAGAATAGAGTAAAATACACTTATAACGGCGACATACGTCCTATGTCCACGGTAAAATCTGAATTTTCGAAAATTGGAAAAGTTTGAATTTTTTCGGCGTTTTCCCACAAATCTAAAATTGAACACAGATTTTTCTTTCAAATGAAATTATTTGTCCATAAATAATTCTTTCAATAAGGTCATATAATTTTTTTTGAAAATTACAGACAGACAGACACAAGAACAGACACATCAACAGACACATCAACAGACACACGAACGTACAGGCTTTTCGTCGTCGTTCGATTTTTCTGTATCAACGAACCACAAAACATTGGTTTCGGGCAACATGAGTTAAAGGATTTTTTTCTACATTTTACAACATTAGTTAACCCTTTTTACGTTACCAGGACCCGGCATTAACAGTGTCCCCATAGATTCTAACAATAATATTCGAATGTTGTTGAAATAATGTCTTTATTATGATTTTCCTATAGATTTGTTAAGAATACCAAGTAAAGAACAGAAGATTCCTTTCTTATTGTATTTCATTTCATATTGTTAATAAATCTCTTTTTAATATTTACAGATTATTTCACCTTTGGAATTGATTGAAAATTTTCGTTGAATAGAATCAATGAAAAACAATTTTTTCTTCCTTTCTGGTCATTATGTGGTAAGAAGAATAAGTATTGTAATCATGCGCTGGGAGACGGGGATTTTTCGACAAAAAACTCTAAATTCCGATCACTGGTCACGGCAAAAGTAGATAAATTTTATTCTTGTATATAGTGCACTACGTCAATACGTTTGTAGACAGAATCCATGTTTTGTGGGTCCTTGTTACTAAAAAATCTATTTACGACAAAACGACTGTTTGTCCGTCTGTAGTTAACACAAGCATCTAAACGCCGCACGTTCTTTTTTAGTCAAATCTGTGATACATGACAGTTTAAAATCATCATTGTGAGAGAGAAAAGTTATAAGAGTTTCTGTGGTATAGCAGGTAAGCGCAGTGTTGGAGAAGCTTATGCAGTAAAGATCGAATCTCATCCACGGCGAATAATTTTTGCAGGTAGAAACAATTTTGCGGTTAATTGTATAGTTATAATCATTCGTATCCATTATAAATATTACATAAAGCATGTGTTTTGAGGCGCCACTACTTATTTTAGTGGGTTAATGTCTTTAAGAATCACGTATAAATATGCCCCTATTGCGATTCTGGCTTCAGAAGGACTGCACGTCTGCAACGCGCCCGTGTTGAGCTCTAGCGTTATCGCAACTTTCATCTGTGACGTAATTCAACCTTGGCCATAGTCACCGAAAGATAAGACTGGGAACGACTTCCACAGAGGGTTCTAAAGACCACGGCGTCTGGTTGAAAATATTTCTAAGTAAAATGGGCTATGTACTTGCGTGGGTTGTAATCGTTTGAATTCTTATTGCGAATTTGATACCTTTGACACATGTAGAACATTCCTCTAATAAAAAATCTAAGTGCAATGAATATCACGTAACTATTATTTTCGTAATAAGTGTGCTTGGACAGCGTGTTCAGAAATATCTGTGATAGCACAGTGCGGTCGAGCCAGACCTACGGACCACAGGGATCCGAGTTCAAATCCCAGTAACGCTGGAATAATTTTACCTCCACGTGTAAAGAGAGTTACGTAATGCTGTAGGAGGAAGTGTCGAAATTTTCACAGAAAACACGTTTTGTAAGTAGCTAGTTCGAAAAAAGTGGATTGTTGGTATTGTTCTTTTATTTTCTATACACAAGGCTGTCAAAACGCTTGTTTTTTGAACCCGAAAAAGTGATTTTCCAAAAAACCTCTTTGTGAATCTGTCTTCGTGTGAGTAATTCTAGAGCCTAAAGTAAACACGATTTTCACCAAAATTGATACTCCTTGAACGATCTGGCTAATATTACGAATCTTTGAATTTGAAACGAATCTTTTAATTTTGAAGGTACTTTACACCAAACCCCATCATATTTACATAATTTCCTCAAAAAGAGCTCTATTTTTTCTGTAAATCTATTCCTCGAAGCACAAGATGTTTAAAGGTGGCGTACGTTCAATTTTGGGCGAACGATCTGAATTTTCGAAAATTGCAAACAAATACCTAATAACATTGTCGAAAACAAATATTAACGCTAGAGATTTTTGTTTCGTGAAATCTCCTTTTAAAAAGAGATATTAAATTAATGTAAATTAAACACTCCACTCTTTCCTACTAATGATCCACTCTTCACTAGTAATGATTGCTGCTATTGGGTCTAACCGCTTCCTTATTCTTTGGAGGGCTACTGTTTTTTTTTAATTTTTTTCCAACAATATTATCTCAAAAGTACTGGATGAGAACAGTTGATATCTGGAGTTGAAGGGATGGTGTTAGCTCCTATTGTAGGCCTCGTTCCTTGTGATTCCAGTGAAAAATCAGTAACTGCACTGAAACAGCAGAAGCTTCCGCCAATTGATAATCATAAGTGAATCACCATGTACTGGGTAGGGAGGAGAACGAGGAAATCTATATGAATTGTCGCCTGCTCTTTCTTTCTCAGATAAACACTTGGATAGTTTATCAACATCAAATCGAAATTTTAGCGCCTTTGATGTAATATTAAACATAAAAAAAACCTTCCAGTTGTCTGCGTGTTAATTTTTAGTGTATCAAAATAGCCCCGACACCCGTAGTACATTAGCCTCTTAAGTTGTATCATATTAGCCCCACAAATTTAATGCTATATATATATCATGACACGATTAATATTACTGCATTATTTTAACGTAGAAAAGAATATTAATTCTTTCTTAATGATAACCTATTTTCAAAAATATCGTGTCATAAAAAATAACAAAGTAACATCAAAAGATTTATATCACGGTGGTAAAGTTTTTGACTGGAAAAATTAGGCATTTTAGTTTTGATTTTTTTCCTCCCAAATATTGTTACATTCTGAGTGTTTGCTATATGGCCATTATAATAGAATATATTTCCTATCATTTGTCATTTTCTTGTTAATTTTGAACATAAATAAATAACAACTCTTAAGGTGTAATACATTAACCCCAATTTTCTACTGTATAATATTAGCCCCGACTGATCTTTATAACATTGCCGAAAAACAATATGAACGCTAGAGATTTTTGTTTAATGAAATCTCTTTTTAAAAATAGATCTTGTATTAAGATAAATTGAACACCCTGTTTTTTTTTTAAAAAAACTGCAAATGCATTACTTTCTTTTCGCATCGGAAAGGAGGTAGTCTTGTCGTGTACCTGGTGGTGAGGGGGAACCGTGTCAGGCGAGTTAATTTTAAAGACCCGAGTTCGAATTCCGACGAGTAGAAAATATTTTCTGCTGCAGTAGGTCTATTTTTTTTTTGTTTCTTTTTTGCAGGTTCACATAGTCCGTATTTAATATTGCATAGCAATTACGAATAATACGTGAAAATATATGCTGTTGAGGCAACACTTGTTTTGAACATAAAACACTTTCTAAATAGTATGTATAGTAAGATAAACTTTATTTAGGTGAGTAAACTTAGACCATTCACTTTAATTCTCTAAATTAAAACTTGACGTAACTGAGAACAGTGTCGTCATGAGAGTTATTATGATACATATATCCTTTATTTTTAAAATCTTAGGCCCCGAAACGGGCCTCAAGTTAATTATTAATATAATAGCAATAGCTATTTATATATAATATAATTTCATAATTATTTCCAAAGAACCGGAACGCCGTTCCGTCGCGTACCAACAGAAATCAAGCCTTTTATATACAGAATATTCGGGGAAGAAATGTCGAATCTTCGAAAAATAGCTGTTAAGACAATTTTAAGCTTATTTTCTCTAATAAACTACACGGATATTCCAAATGGCTAAGCCGCAATAAACATTCAAAAGTTGGTTTGGATATATGTTTTCTAGGCAACTATTTGCGTTGTAGAAGCATATAAACACTTCATTAATATCTAAATTATGATTAACAAAATAAATGAATACATTTGATCAGAAAGAAAAATTAACCTAGAAATAAAAAAGCAGCCAATTTTACCAGTTTGACTGCTTTTTTATTTCTCGGTTAATTTTTTTCTGAACTAATATATTAATTTATATTGTTAATAATAAACATGTTACATGTTTCTAGTCTATTGACATGAATCTAGAATGCAAAGTTTTGCGTAGAAATCATATTTTCAAACCAAAATTTGCGTGTTTATTGCAGCTCAGCCATTCAAAATATCTATGTATTTTATTAGACAAAGTATGATTAAAATTGTTTAAACAGCTTTTTTCAAACTTTCGACGTTTCCTTCCCCGATACTCTGTATATCCATGCTTCTTTAAAACCAAAAACAATAATTTGCGTACTGAAAACTAATTAATTAAACCATGGCAGTAGAACTGTTAACATAAGTACTGTCACACATCTTTCGCAGGATAAGGAGTACAATTTAAAGAAAAATTATAGTTCACATGAATTTTGACAAATTGCGTCTTACTTTCTATGATATTCAAATGGTAACATTATATTACAAAATTCAATTGGTTAACAATTTCGGCTAAAGAGTCTTGTTTGATAATTCTCCAATTTCGTATTGTAATAAGATGTCTTATGATACTCATGTCGTAAATAACTATTTGACAACTATTATGTTTAGTGTATGTGTCTAGCAGGTTTTGTATTATTCTGAGAAACTGGATCATACGAATCACGTTTACTACGTTATTCACATAGGAGCACATGAATCTCAAAAAAGTATTTAATAATATAATCCTTGCTGATGAATCAACGTTTTATTGATGATTTTAATTTTGAAAATTTTCATTAGTTTTGATGTTTAAATATAGGTATCACATGTAATTACATGTCTGTTAAACACGATAGCATTATATGAAGCAAGAAACATTGTTTTTCGTTTGATCATTCAACTTCATCAATCACTCAAAATTACTTTAATTTTCTCTGCTTATCAGTTTTTTTAATCTCAGATCTTCGATGAAGACATGAATCAAATAACATCGTAGATATTTTAGTGTTTTAAAAATAATAACGTGAATAAATGCTTATATTTATTGAATTGGTTTTATAATAACCTGTAAAAACATGGGTTTTCTGTTGGTTTTGGGGATGTTGAAAACATTCAAATAGTAAAGGCAATGCTAAGCTGGTGACCTTTAACATTGTTTATTTGATATTTTTCTTAGGGATAGTTTATAATGGTTAAACGTTTTCAAAGAGTGCACATTAGATACCTCGAATGGCCCGTTTCCGTTTAATAAACCGCTACGTTCTCCCTGTACAGATGGTCGTGCAAAATTCAAGGTTTTGATAGATTCGTAGAATGGTGGCCAACAAACCACCTTCGAACTCTGACGATACTGAAATGTAGTCTGTGTTGGGAAGGTCATATCACTTGACTACCAAGTTCGTTCTATGTATTTTCACTGGAAAATGCTAGTGCATTGATATTTACTAAACTGTAAACAAATGCTAAATCTCTTTGAATTGTTATAACATCTGTTTTGCTTTCTTTTAGTAATATCAACTCGTTTTACCAAATACGTGAGTTTGTTATATTTTTACACGCTACAATTATTTAATTTTACAAGTATTTATTTTCAAGCATTTAGGAATTCATGAAATTTCATTGAAACGTTCGCCAATCTAAAAAACCTTTTAAATGTATATTAAATATATTAATGTTGTTTAAAAATATGTATTAACAATGCGTAGATTTAGCACATAAAGCTCTGATTTGAATATTATACAATGAAATCATCAAATTAACAGTTTTAGAAAGGAATGATAAATTGAATTGAAAATATTAACTTAAAGTGTATATACGTTTATTTAGAAATTTCTATACTTGTGTAAATATTGTCATGTGTGATTCTACTCATGTGATCTTTCAAAACACAAAATTGAATATTTCTGTATTTGAAAACCTTAACACTACATTCATCCAATCCAGTGCAGTTTATAGCAAACAGCTAAGCAATATGTTTCCCTATTTTTTAATGGTAATGGTTAAACAAGAGGAACAAATAGTTTCTGACTCTCGGTGTTAACAGGGGACTTAAAAAAATTAATAATACAGTTATTCGGTTGCTC
This sequence comes from Teleogryllus occipitalis, assembly GCA_011170035.1. Lineage (NCBI taxonomy): Eukaryota > Metazoa > Arthropoda > Insecta > Orthoptera > Gryllidae > Teleogryllus > Teleogryllus occipitalis. Next base: position 19,487 of record BLKR01003523.1, on the reverse strand, counting down.
AACATCCCTTTGATAGAAAAACAGAAACAATTGTTTGGGCGTAATGCACCTTGAAAAATATTTTTTATAATCAATTTCTTTCCTATTTGATAAATATATCGACTTGCAAATTGTAGGACTTAAAAGAGAATATAAAAACCAAATAAAAGTTATGCTCATACTCACCGTAAAAATACGAATTTAGATTATTAAATTGGCCACAGAATTTGTTTACAAGCAAGTGCATTTTAAGCGTATGTGGCAGGCAAAAGCGCGGCATTGGAGAATTGTTTTTTTTAGTATGCCCATCCCACGCTATTCTGCTAGCGCGAATGAATTAAGCGCAAACAAATGGGGTCTACTAAGATGTTAATTTCTTATAAACAATTACATATATCTCGAGAACGAGATATAATAGCACCGAACGGATTCCGGAATTTTGCATTACATTGAAACGCCATTCAGATTAGACAATAAAAAATTGCAACAATTGCAAATTTATAAACAATTTCCAAATTTTGCAAATATAAAGTGAGGAGAGTCTCCCGATGTCCCAGAACCAAAAACAGCGAATTAACAATTTTGCAACAATTTATAATTTTATAAACAAATTCGAAATATGCGTTAGAACGGCCGGGAAGGCTCCGCAAATTGTGCCTGAAATGAATATCTCAAAATAGCAGTTTGTCAGGAGTTACAAATCGATTACTAAAAGTTAGAATAATTGTTGCTAAAATGATAAATATTTACTGGTCTATAGACAATCATTCTGGACGGAAAACCCCGCTTAGAAATATTTTCTTCGTCGTGGCGTACGCGCAGGCAAACTATCTCCTTCGGCAGGGAAATATGACGATATTTCCGTCTCGTACGTAAACGAACTAGCCCCCTCCCCTGAGACAGTGTTCTTTCTGCCCCTTGGGATGTTGCACCAATCACAGACAACTGTGGTTCTACCTGCTAGCGATTGGTCAACGCGTCCCTCCCCCTGCCCTCCCCCAGGCCGAGGGCTGTCCAAGTTTGTCGGCGCGGTGTGGAAGATAGAATTTTGAACGACATTTTTTCTGAGGGAGAGGGTACGGTACTACATAATTAGATAATATGTTACTACATAATTATCCGGGCTCTAACAATTAGTAATACCTTGTTTGAAAACTTTGAAGAACAAATTGGGAGGCATTTATTAAAAAATGGCGTATGTACGTTTCTGAAAATGGCGGAATTTTAAGCTCATTTTAAAAGAAAACTGTTCAGTTTTCGAGAAACTTTATATGACATTATTTAAAGCACATGAACTCATAAGTACAATAATAAGAACAAATTGCCGCTAATGTAAGTATTAACCACGTGAGACGTAAAAAATTAGTTTTGTAAGTTTTGAAAAAACCAAAGGAATAGAGCAATATGGCGGTTATATCATCTATAGAGTGCATTTAGCACTATCCCTACCAAAAGTTTAAAGAAAAAATTTCACCCGTTTTTCAAAAAATATTGTTTTAGTAATTTTAAAAAAATGGCATATACTGCACGCAATATTGCGCGAAAACAATTAAAATTTTCAAAAAATGTACTTGACTGTAATGAAAAACTAATTATGGATAACATATTTCATTGGAAGGAAACATCACTATCTTCAATTTAGTACTTGTAGGCAGACGCCGAAATAATTCAAAATTTTGCAATTTTCGAAAGTTCCGAGTTAACCGTGGGAATCGGACCTACGCCATCTTTAGAAGTGTATTTTATTTTGTTCTTACAAGAAATATAAAGTCAAAATTTGCAGCTTTTTGTGAGAAAACTTTGAAAATGTCGGGGGGTGGGGCTTCATGTAAAGCACGCCCAAATATTAAAGAAAGTTTTTCAAAATTTCAAAGCTTCAACTAGAGCCAGATGGACAGAGGTTTCTTGAATTTGGTAAAGATCGTGCATTTTAGGCGCTAGGATTGTTCACATAGGACAGACAGACGGACGAACGGACGTTTCGCTTTCAATTGGGTTTTTGGCATCAAGGACCCATAAAACAAAAATTCTGACTCCTCCAAGTGTTAGATTTTTTTTCTTAATTTAACGACTGGATTTATCCACTCTTTCGTTGTCAGGGCCCGGCAATTAATTTTTTGTGCCGAAAATCCGCCTTTTTACGCGCAGCATTTCCTAACTTTCTCTACACTACGTGTATTACTTCGCATATACGTACCAGGGCGGCCACAAATCTGACTTTTTGGAATTCAAGGGTTTTCCCCGATTTTCCAGGTCTGAGAATATACATTTTACAGGGTCTCTTTCGCACATTATAACACATTCTTACCTTCTACCGCTTACGCAGTAGACAAAAAGCGATGCAATGCTGCGGGAAAAACCGGTGAATTTTTGGCCGAAAACTCTTATTGCCGGGCTCTGGCAATGAAAAAGGGGATAAATCCAGATGCTACATTTAGGAGGGGAATCTTCTAACACGTGGTGTAGCCAGAATCCATGTTTTGTGGGTCCTTGATACCGAAAACTCGGATGACGTCAGTGAACAACGCTCATCAAAAATCAACATCAAAATAAACGCTGACATGCACCACAGGCGCTTCGTTTGAATGGGTTGGGTTTGGATTATATTAGCATTATTTCTAATACTTTACATGAAAGAAAAATTGAACAAAATTGAGTACCATCAATGTATACCAACATTGTCACTCTTAATCTCCGTGAAGGCTATAAGCTAAAATAGCTTCCACTGCGCTCTTCTACAAAAAAAGTTAAAATTCCATTTCAATATCATGGACGTCATAACATGGTCATTAGGATCGGTAAAAGTGGTATCGCCCACGTCATCAAAGAAGAGGCGCGACACTTCGAAACTCAACGATGTAGTTCCCGGTGAGACGTTTGTTCCGCAAATATCTCGTCCATGCACGTTCTACCCACAGGCAACCATATATGTGCTATGGGATGCACGATACTCTACCCATGATGCACATACACAAGCGGACGTGTTTGAAGTTGTTTTAATCTTAATCGACATTTTCTTTAAAACGACTTCAAATTTTTTAATGAAAATTTCTATGAAGGCGAAGTTTTACTCTTCTTTAATATTCTTGAAGTAATATTTTGGTTCTACTATTAGGAAACTCAAACGTTGAGAAAATGTCAAAAAAATGTACTTAAAGAAATGACAAATGTCAGCTGACCAGAGAATGGAGTAAAACCGGCTTTAGCCAGTGCACATCAAGGAAATTTAAAAAAATTGCTACGAGACGTTACTGTGCCATTCTGTAGCATCTCTAGTTACTTTCCCGTATAGATACATATATACGGAGTAATATACGTAGTATAGAGAAAGTTAAGTGCGGAAAATCGATTTCGATATTTGAAGAGAAATACACGTTTTGGGGACCTCTGATACCGAAAAAGTGTTGTTTTATTTTTTTCAAAATGTTCGTCCGTTCGTCTGTCTGTGCGTCTGTATCTGAACACTACTACTGTATAAACCATCTGCATGATCTTTTCCAAATTGAAGAACCTTTTGTGGATCTGACTAGTTGAATCTTTGAAATTTTGAAAAACATTCTTTAAAATTTGGAGGTACTTTACATGAAGCTCCACGGACATTTCAAAATTTTCTCCAAAACGTCTTCAGGTTTATTCTTTAAATTTCTTGTAAGAACAGAGTTAAATACACTTATAAACTTGGAATATGTCTGATTTTCACGGATAACTCTGAATTTTCGAAAATTACAAAAGTTTGAATTATTTTCCGCGTCTTCATACAACTTCAAAATAGAAGACTGAGATTATTCCTTCAAGTAAAATTTGTTGTCCATTTATATCTCTTTCATTAAGGTCATGTAGATTGTTTGGAAATATAAGTAGTTTTAGTGCAATAGTGCGTGAAATATTTGCAATTTTCAAAAATTACAAAAACCAGATTTTCTCAAAAACGGCTCCAATTGTTTCTTTAAATTTTAGGTAGGGTTAGTGCTATATGAACTCTACACGACGACATAAACGCCATATTGCTCTATTCTTCTGTTCGTTTTTTTTTTAAATTACACAAATATTTTTTTTGAAATACTTCTCACGCCGTTAATACGAACATTTCCATCGAATTGTATACATTATTACATTTGTGAGTAAGTGTTTCAAATGACATCAAATGAAGATTCTCGAAATCTCAATAGATTTCTGACAAAAAGAGCTTCGCATTTCGATTTTACAGTAATGCTAACCGTCATTTTATTAAAAACAGCCACGATTTTTTCAACGAAACTTCTATTTAGGATGATTTTAACCCTTAATTAATATTCTTGGAGTAATAATTTGGTTGTACTAATAGAAAAGCAAAAGGTTGAGAAATTGTCAAAGAAATGTACTTTGAGCATTGGCCAAAGATGGCCTGTGCCATCCTGTAGCATCTCTAGTTTCTCACTTTTTTGTTCTCTTTTTGCATGAGTTGTATTGATTTTAAGGTGGTTACAGCGAGATACGTGTTATGTTTAACATGTCTTTTTTATTGTATTCTTCAAAAGATGGGTTCTTCTATGTTCTGGTAGAGTTTGAATGGTTTTCACCGTCTAGTTTCGGCGTAATGAGATCGTAAAGTTTGTCGTTTTAACATTGGCTCTTATTTTTTTAAACAACTGTTTATTCACAATCTGTTCTTTACATGAACTATCATTACGGTGAATTATTTAGAAATAAAAAATAACTTGAGTGAAGAGTTGTCCTTTGACAGCACTTCTCAGATGAAAATTGAATTTTTTTATAAAATTAATCCAGCTATTACATTTTTAAATGACCATTGCGATTACATCGTCATTTTTGTTACTATTTTATTTATATGTATGGCTGAGATGGTGTCGTTTCAATCTTCTGAGGTCTTCACTGTTGTCCAGGATGTTCACTGCAAGGTAATTTGGGTGGTTTTCAAGTCTTTTTTTGTATTTTTTACTAAATTCTGTAATGGTCTGATGGATAGTCGGAATTTGCAAATCAGAATGTAATGTATTGTTAGATACATACCATGGTGTATTTGTTATGTATCGTAGGACTTTCGACTGAAATCTTTGCAGAATTTCAACATTCGAATGCCTAGCTGTTCTCAATAGTTGTATACCGTAGTTCCAAACTGGTTTTAATATTGCCTTGTAAACAAGTTATTTATTACACAGAGAGAGAGGCGATTTTCTACCGATCATCCAATAGAATTTTTTTTTAGTTTTAGGTCCATTTTTTTTAGTTTTAGGTCCATTTCCTTTCGTTTTTTTAAGTTGTGGGCTCTCCAAGTTAAGTCTTCGTTCAAGGTGGAGACCAAGATATTTTACTATTATGGGATCTTATGGCTCTTATGGATTATTACTATTATGAGCTCTTATGGCGACGTGACAGATCCGACCTGAAATTTTAAAATTGTGAGAAAACTAACTGTTGATATTATTTTTAAAAACTGTTTCTTAGGTAGCTAGCATTTCGAAGAATCAATGTGCGCAATTTGAAGGACATTCACCGTTTCAAATGGGCGAATTTTGCAAAATTATAAGCCACAATCAGCCCAAAGAGACGTTCGCGCGCTTCCTAGTGGGTCGGGACGGAAACGCGCAACTCGGCAACACCGTGCGCGTAGCGCGCTTCATTCAAATTGAGTGGCAGGTCTTCGGCAAGAGATCTTACATTCCTCTGGCTCTTCTAGGCACGATTAAAAGATCCTCCCTAATGGAAAAAAATTCCTTCGATATGAATCAGATATTCAGCAAAGCTGAAATGAGAAGGATATAATGATTTGTGCAATCTGAATGAAAAGCTCAATTCAACTATTATTCCAAATCAATCACTTTGATATCACTCTCTATGAGCAAATGGGTGATCTTGAGAGTTTATAATTCTTTTATATCTTCAGTACAGCTACTAGCAAAATAAATTTTCGGAGTTCCTTGCCCGTATTTGTTTAAATAAATATTATTAAAAACTTCATAAAATGTTTTTATCTGAATATAATCATTAGTCAAATTGTTTCCTGAACTACAATATTTGAATTTAAAAATAAATTGAATGGAACATGTGTTAGTAAATGAGAAATTAAAAACGTAATATCCACTTTGTGAGCAATTAGTTTATTTACATCTATATTTGTACAAGGATTTATACTATCATAATAAAAATTTTTTTAGTTAATGAAAGACTTTTTTCTGCAGGTTTTTTCCAAAACAATTTTATACTTGGAAACCCACTGTATCTACATCCAGCCATGGGTACATGAAATTGTAAGAGGAATGATAAATTCAGCCTTTGGTAGTATCTATACATTTAAAAAAATAATGTATTTTGCCATTGCTTCGTTTAGAGCTTCTACTGAACCGATTGTAGTATTTTTTCTTTAAATGAAAGTATGTGATCTCTAGATGTGTTATCAGATACTGTTAGTGTTGATTCACCAACATTTACGGTGTAAATTAATTAAATTAATCAAGTAATAAAAGACACGATCTTTCCCTCTACCGGAAGGAGAAGGCACAATGTGGCGGCACGATTATTTCTTAATATTAATAATACGTAGTCGTAGAGAAGTGGGGTGGTGTGTTGACCGCTCGACTCTTCCGTCGCCGCCGGCGCGGTGCCCCCCATGGGATTTACGACCCCGGCCCGCGCATGTTCCGTCTTGTTTGGAATCGCGACCCTTTTCTGTGACTTTCCGGTCCTTTCCAGAAGGTTTATACAACCATAAACACCACGCCCGTCCAGCGAGGGGAAGCCCTAAGCCGTAAATGTAAAACTATTTATTAGAGCGAGCATTACATGACGCAATGAAAGGTTCAGAGCGCACATGTGTACGATAAATGCGAGAGAGAGGAGGAGTGCGCCTGGCCATGGAAAATTTTGGGAAATCCATGCTTCTGATTGGCAGGAAATTTAAAAGAACGTAATATCTCTGGGCCAATAGAATGACAGGTGCCTGAAGGAAGGGTGAACGTGGCATAGGGCACTTGGTAGAACGAGGACTTGATAGACAGGGCCGGTGGAGAGAGGACGCGCGCAAGCAGCGCTCCTGAGAACTTTATAAGTTCGCGAGTTTGGGAGTGGGCGCGCCTCAGCAAAGGGATTTCGGTTGAGAGACCCAGGACTAGAATGTTCGTGCGAGCAATGCACGTAAGGGGAGGTTGTGTGTAGATTTGGGAGAAGTTTCGATCTTTTAAAGTTCTTCCTTTTGTTATTAACAATTTCGCGGGAAGTAAATTCAGTGTCAAAGCAAGCCGCTTTCGGACACTGCACTAGTAGACCCGCTAAATGATTAACAGGCGCATACACGCCTTTTATCATGAACTAATTCGGAGAACTCTCTGAGCCACACCGTGATCCGACACTCCGGTCGACAATTGATGGACCGCAAAATTACCGTGAGGAAGAGCAGACGACACCGGGCCCGCCGCCTGCTGCCAGCCGCCGTCGCCTCCGCCGCTAATGCCCGGCGCTCCCTGAGGACACACCACCACGCCAACCAGGCAGAGTTCACCGACTCCGGCACAGCAGTCGACGCATCGCTCCTCAGCATAAGTCGCCTTGTTGGCAAGAAAAAAAACGCACGCTAATGAGTTCCCTTTACCTGCTCTTCGAGCGCAACGAGGACGTTTTCTTTTTTTTTAAGATTTTACCAGCGTTGCCGCGCCCTGGCATGTTTGTTACTAGCTCTAAGAAGTAAATTTATTAGTAGTTTTCTATTTTTTTAGCAGTAGTTTTTACCTTTCAATTTAACCCGAGCTCATTAGGTAGGATTTTAGTTTTTAATTCATTCCTTCCAGATGTAATTTCACTGACACCAGTCAAAGAAAAAAAATTAAATGAAAATTGTTATTCAATCACTTAAATGTCGTGTAATTCTGTGGAACAGTCCCCTGTCAACTTCCTTCCACCAGCCCTAGGCAAAAAAACAAATACAAAAGGAATTAGCGTCATCTACCAATTGAGCTACTACCTCGGCCGCCCGCGTCGATGACATTGTATAAAATTAAAAACATCAGCATTTGCTTGAAAACTTACAAAAATAGAAAATATTTTAATCAGCTTGACATTGAGGATAAATGAAAGTTTCTTTGTCTTTAATATTTTGTCCTACACATTATTCGTGTACATATTTCCCCCACACACTGCATCGACGCATGTCCTTAACTATCTCTTCACAGCAAACATGACCATACCAGCTTTTCTAATTTTTCTCTGCAGGATTTGTTTCCTCCAGTGTTTACATCTTTTGGCATTTGTTCATGGAAACGTGTTTCTTCTGGTCAGAATTATCTTTATTCTTATTCTTTACCGGATGATACACTTTATTATTTTGTCTGGAAGTTGATGGATTGTTTTGGACGTCGTCTGATGTATGAGTTTAAAACAAATTCTTTTTTAAATAATAGCGCGCGAATTAATTGCTGTCTTTCTTTTCCAAATCGGTTTCATATTGAACACCCCTTTTCTGTTCAGGATTCATTTTCTTGGAAATAAAACACAAAAACACTAGTGCATCAAAGAAATGAAGTTAATATGGCCGTAAGTGCAGGAAATATGCCCACCATCCTTGGCCGTATTGACAACAAAACATGTTATAAACTCTCCCACGTTGGTAAAATCTTCAGCAAATTAAACGGCATTAATCTGATTAGATTGCTCATTAAATTACTAAAAGTTGATGTTTATTGTCAAAATACTAAATCCTTCTTTAAATGTAACTAATGATAAACTTAACTTGAATGTAGTTATAAGGACAGAGCGCCTTCAGTACCTTCTTAACAATGGAGGCTCCAGAGTGCGAATGCGTGAGTCAACAAGTCTAGTAGGGGTTACCGCACTACTTACGCTTTCCCAGACAGTATGCTAGCACTATCTATAGTAAACAGTTTCAGTGAGCAACATAGCCGCTACTGGGCCATATTACTTGCACTGGCCATATTTGCATCACCTGCCTTATTCAGTAGTGGTAGCAACTATCTCGTGGTAGTTCGTAATTAATATAATGAGATAAATGAAATAATCAGAACACGAAAAATTTATATATATATATATATATATATATATATATATATATATATATATATATATATATATATATAATGCCTCTGGGGTAGCTCATGGGCAGCGTACTAGCTTCCCGTGCTGTGGCCCCGGGTTCGATTCCTGGTCGAGGCAGAAATAGAGTTGTGGCTTTCCTTTAAAATCGTCCCAGTTTCTGTAGCTGTGTGACGAGGAAAAGCTCAATCAGGTGGATATTTCTGGTCACGGTGAGGAGAATACGCCATGTTCGCCTCATGTCGCTCTTACCCCCAAACTGCATGGGGGACACCGGTAGCTGGCCGGTGAAGACGGACTACCGACCCAATTATCACACACACACACACACACATATATATATATATATATATATATATATATATTTATATATATATATATACATATATATATATATATATATATTGTGACATACCAATATGTCACTGAATATGGTAAATATTTATTATAAATGGCGTCAATTAAAGGGGATAAATTATATGAATATGCTAGCATAGCAACGGTAAGCGAGCCGTCGTCAAGGTCAACATTCATGCAGTGACAATCGCGGAGACGGCTAGTTAATTCTATATAGAATTCTGGGATTGGCCGAAAAAGCAGTGACAGTCGTGAAGACGGCTAGTTCGTTTTGCAAGAAATTTAGAGATTGGCTAGGTACGAAAGTACATCAAATGTTATCTGCAAATAAACAATCGAAATTAAGAACCGAGCTTTGCAGGACTGAAAGAATACGAGAGACATTCATTCTGACTGATGCCGTGCTCATGAACGGATCGTGCTCCAATTAATGTTAGGAGTTTTTTTTTCTTTGGGGACTTGTAAGCATCTACTAGGGAATGGATATTGAGAGAACATCAAAATTGAACTCTAAGTGTGACAGTGGAGCTTAAAATATTTCATGTGAACGAGTTGGAGGGACATTGAGGGCTTGGGCGAAGTTGTCAGTGATTGGACTGGAATGTTAGCAGCAAATAGTTTGTTGATCTGATGAACGGTGATTGAAGTGAGCTTCCGAGAAAAGAAGAGAGAAGATGGTGTCTGGACCTGAGGACGGCGGCGTCGAGATGGATAAAGATGGCCGAAAAAGCGCGCGAAGACATAAGGTTGGAACGGTCATGACAAACGTTTGATTTTATATTGGGTAAAGTTATACAATATAAACAATTGTTTTAAATTGTTTAATAAATTTCCATGTTTTTGTGAAATGAATATATGATTTTTCATTGAGCCAATTCTAGCAATGAAGTAGAAAGATAGATATTTTCTTTATATATATATTTATATATACATGAGTCAATAGATGTGAGTCTACGCTGCTTCATGGTGGCGCTGCTTAATGTTTTGTTTTGTTTGTTGAGATATGTTTACAATTCGTCAAGGTTTTGTTTCAGTGTAATAATTGCATTGTGGCGTTGACAGTTTGCATGTATTTGCTTTTTAGTGTATTTTGTAGAGAACATTCGGACAGTGGGTTTTGCTCGGTTGTACTTAAGTAGTGAAGTTGTACACAGGTTATGTCGATCGTTGCCCACGCGCCCCAAAAGACGCAAACGTACATTAACTTGACGCAGGGAAAGAGAAAGTCAGCGTAGAAGTCGTGTTAGTGAGGTCATTTGTGTTCTCTGCTGGGTCGTTGTCTATGAAATGTCAGTTTTGTTCTACTTTGTACTTCCCATGTGAGAGAAATTCTGCAAATGAGTTTACTCTGTGTTATTGGTTTAGTGGTGAGTTATAGTTGACATTTACATAATTGAAATGATTGAAGGCGTTGTCATTGTCAATGTTAATGATGGTGTTTTGAAATAAGTTGAACTATCCTTTTTCAATGTTGATCTTTTTATTTGTTTGATTTTACATCGTAACTGACTTGATTGTTGAAAAATGAATTCGGAACAAAAGCTAGTCACCAAAGATGGTGCTGTTTTCAGTATTACAAGCATAAAGAAAATAAATGCCCTAAGATTATTAACATTCTGGCTCTCCTTGAAAGGTGCGCTTTCAAAACAAAAAATTACTTTCAATACAATGATATAATTTTCGTCGCAAGTATGATCTTAATCGTCGATTGGTAGTAGACACAGCTTTTTGACGCTCCTTGTGAAGACACCTTCAGGGGTTTTTACTGTGACTACTCGAATTTCACCGTCTTGTCCGGGATGTAGTTCGATTACTCGCCCTCGTGACCACCTCAAAGGCGGTACTCCTTCTTCAATAAGAAGAACCAAATTGCCTAACTCGATGCGTTGGTCTGTTGTATTGCATTTTGTTCTTCGCTGCAGCTCCAGCAGGTACTCTCGCTGCCACCACTGCCACAGGATCTGACGAACCTTTTTCAGATGCTGCCACCTTGACAAATGATTGTCGGATTCGTGGATATGATTTGGCTGCATGGGTTGAATTAGTGAGTCGCTAATTAGGAAATGGGCGGGGGTGAGGACACCAAAATCATTAGGATCACTAGTGAGCGGGGTCAGGGGTCGCGAATTCAGGATTGCCTCAATATCGCAAAGCAAATTAGACAGCTGCTCGAAGGTAAATATGCGTCCCTGAGACACGGTGTACAAATGTCGCTTCATTAATTTTACTGCCGCCTCCCACAATCCTCCAAAATGTGGCGATCAAGGAGGAATGAATTGCAAAGTTATACGCTGCTCTGCTAAGTGTGAAGCGGTGTCTGACGACTCCCTCGTCATGAATGAATTCAACTCCTTTAACGCGTTCGCAGCGCCAACGAAATTTCTTCCATTGTCGGAAAACATCTGAGAACAGATTCCTCTACGTGCAGTAAATTGCTGTAAGGCCGCCAAAAAGGCTTCAGTGGTAAGGTCCGAGACAAGCTCCAGGTGCACTTGAAAATCCGTAGCATTTGAAAATCTGAAACCTGCGTCTCTGCTTACTCTCTCGAAGTTGAAACGGGCCTGCATAATCATCGCCTGTTACAGTAAAAGGACTGGTGACCTTCGTTACCCCTTCTTTTGGTAAATCACCCATACGGACTTTAGGAACGGACAGGTTAAAACGAAAGCAGTTCAAACACTTTCGAACAATTTTCTGCGCTCCCCTTCGACCACCAATCGGCCAATATCTTTGACGAGTGGCATGCAAAAGTTGCTCAGGTGGACAATGGTGCAGTCGAACGTGCTATCTTCTCATGATCGATGTTGTGGTATGATGATTGGCTGGCAGAACGATAGGATGTTTCTGCTCTTCCGTGAGTGATGAATGTTTCAGTCTTCGTATCAAGCCGTCTTCATCGATGAATCGAGTGATTTTAGTGGACTCCCTTTTGGTTGATTTACATTGTTTATCAAGTTTTTTCGGAACGAAGATAATGCTTCCATTTGAGTCCATCTGATGATTGTAGTTTCTGCTTGACGTAGCTCCGCAGGCTTTAAGTAGCCAGTCATCGGTTTCTTCCTTCCCGTCTTACATTCTGGATTTGATATTTCCAATATACCTATTCCAGTAAGCAATCAGACGACATAATTTCGAGGAGGAATATTTATTCAAAATTCGGGATGTATTCGTTATGGTTAGTGCCGTCTTTAAATTCTTCAGCTCTGGCAGGTCGTTTTCTAGTTTCATTGGAGAACTTGGTCGTGGTGTTGTCGTAGATAGCCACTCAGGTCCGGACCACCAATCAACCTCCTCTGGCGAGATTCCACGAGATATAAGGTCTGCTGGGTTGTCTTTCGAAAGCACATGGTCCCATGTTGCATGTTCAGTTTCATCCTGAATTTTTGTAACTCTATTCGCAATGTATGACTTCAGTAGTCGGGGTTCAGTCTTAATCCAACCCAAAACAATTGTGCTATCACTCCAAAGGGAGGTATTTTTTATTCGGTGTGAGATTGCGTCCATTACCTCTCTCAGAAGTTTTGCGAGTAGAAGTGCTCCCTCTAATTCTAATCTAGGTAAAGATATGGTTCTGTTAGGAGCGATTGCCGAATTTGAACTAATCAATCTGGAAGTAATAACTCCATCATGATTTTTGCTGACTGCATAAATGCAAGCTCCAAATGCTTTCTCAGAAGCATCACTGAATCCGTGGATATTGAACTTGAATTCTCGGTTATGTGGATTCACATTTCGGGTGATTGTCAGTTTGTTTAATAGTGGCAAAGAAATGTAATACTCGTCCCAAATGTCGAGCTGCTCCTTGTTAAGTGGTTCATCCCAGTCGAGTCCATCTACCCATAATCGATGCATTATAATTTTCCCTGTGATGAGAACTGGACTTATAATATCAAGCGGATCGGATAAAACATCTCGTTTTGTGATTGCTGGTTTCTGCGAGAGAGTGACTTGAACTTGCATAGTGTCTCGCTGAGAATCCCAAACAAGTCCCAACGTTTTGCAGGCTTCTGCTTCGTCCAATATCAAATCGTAGGTGTTTTGTTGAACCTTTAAGTTTTGTAAAATCTGTTATTGGAACTCCATTTCCGTAGTACCATGTTTCCTTCCTCGAGTAACTGCAACACCTCTTCTTGCATTTGCATCACAGTGTCTATTGACTCGCTTCCCGTGATACAATCATCCATGTGAAGGCTTGTCGTATCCCTTTTACTGCTAAAGGATACTGGTGATCGTATATGTTAGCAAGTTCCCGCAGACACCTCATCGCATGGAACGGAGCGGAAAGCGTGCCATAAGTGACTGTATTTAATCGATATATTTTTATGGGCATATGAGCGTCTCGTACGTATCCATAAACTCGCAATATGCTTGTTTTAGAGTTGGCTGCCTGATAAATCTTCGCTCGAGTCCTACAAGTCTCCTCTGGGCTTGTTCTTTGTATTCTCCTAGAACCATCTCTGGTCGTGTTGGAAAACCTGACAATGAATCTACCTGTTGAATTTCTGGTTGTGAAGTCTAAGAACAGTTTCTCACAAAGTTGTTCTTCTTTTGTCTGATATTTTATTTCTGGGATGGCCTCTTGTTTCCAGAACCTTTCCAGTTGTTGTGACAATTGATAATTGGTGACTGTCCGACACGTAGCTTTTCCAATTCCTTTACTCTGTACTTCACCTCCAAAAATCCAACCTAATTGCGTGTCTTGTAGAGCTGGCTGACCATTGATGTGATTCTTAGGTTCGCCAACAACGATTTTCCAGTAAATGCCTGCTCCAAGCAGTAAGTCAGCATCTCCTGGCTCTTAGAATGACGGATCTACAGGGTTGATATGACTTGGTACAAGTACTTCGTCCACGTTGACTTTTGATTGAGGTAATTGTTCCGTTATCGAAGGTACCACAAGACATTGTAGTTCTATCTCGAATTGGTTCTGCATTGATGAAATGCGTATTTGGTCGACTCTTTTTGCTTCCCCTTGCACACAATTAACTCCGCTGAACTGTAACTTTTGAGTTCTATGTTGTGATTTAAGCCTTTTGCTTAAATTGATTGTTATTAAATTTAACTGCGCTCCCGGATCCAATAACGCTCGGCATTTGACTTTCTTCCCTTGATTGTCTTCTGCGTAGACAAGTGCGGTCGAAAGTAAAATTTGAGATGTTGTCTTTCTGGCCAAAGTTACACTTGGTCGTTGAGATGCTGAAGTGTTCGTAGCGTTTTGTACTTGGGGTGTTGTCTCTGAAACTGCTGGTTTCTCCGTATTACTTAAAGTAGACTCATCTTTGTGAAGTAAAGTGTTGTGTGGCATGTTGCACTTCCTACATTTTGATGATCGATAATTCTTAGCAAAATGCCCATACTTCAAGCAGTTTACACAACATTTCTTTTCTACTAGCGGTTTTCTTCTGTCATCTGGCGATATTTTCAACAACGCCTCGCAGTTGAAAGGAAGATGATTCCCATTTTCACACAAAATGCAGCTGGACGATGTATTCATCTTGAGCAGTTTTTTATCTTGTGCTCTATCCTTTTGAGAGGATGTCTTCGAATTTGTAGATTTGGGTCTGTATTGTTGTAGTAACATCAATGACTGACATCTCTCTGACAGAAACTTTGTGAAATCGGTTAGCTTTGGCATATTTTCTGGTGTACGATTCTTATTTCTTTCTTCCCAATCGCGTTGCTCTGCATAGTCTAACTTCTTTTTAGCTAAATGTATTATTGAGTCTAGGGTTGCCACCTTTCGGAAACCCATGACCCGGAAATCACTGATTACCGGGGGGGGGGGTCTAAATGCAAAAGATGACAATATATTCAAAATATAATATAATTATTCATATTATATTAATTAATCTCTTATAAAACAATACAAACTCTTTTATAAAATATAAGAGTAATATAATAACTATTATAAAATATTGTTAATTACATAACGATCAATTTTTCTTTCAATTTGCATACAAATAAATATATTAAATATATTGATAATTACATCACAAACATTACGAACAATTGATACAGTTTGCTTCGACTACATATTTATCACAAAAATAACTTTACATACATTTCTGTAATGGCATCGACTTCCACGTGTATTTCTGATTTGAAAGCACCCTTTTTAATAACTCGATTTGTTCTGGTTGACTAACAAATTTGAAAAATTCTCCACATGACATTTCATAATTCAATTTAGTCAACAGTTCCGCTTTTACTAATTCCGCCCTCATTTTATTTCTAGTATCACTCCACAAATTTCCCATAATAGAAAATACGCGTTCGACGTAAGCGTTGCTCACAGGAATGGACAAAATTGTTGCAACAATTTTCGGAAGCTCATTGGAAGTTGGTACGGATGAGAAAATTTTCGCCCATTTGATATCTGTGGGTAAATCAATTATCGCGACGGCATCAACTTTTCTTTAATAAGCCAATTGATTTATTAAAAAGACAATCAAATATGCGAGGAAAAGTAAATGTTTTGCTTTGTTCTGTACGACCACCTTAGTACAAATAGAAACCTGAGAACTTAAAAATCTCTAGAATTGACATTTTTCAATACGGCTACCAGAGATGGCGCCAAACAAACATTTGGCGCCATTTCGCTTAAAGTGTCGGTAATATGAGAACAGTAAGCAAAACGGTAAACCGCATTTTTTTAAACAAAATGTTTTAAAAACACAGATATCGAATTTAGTTCGTTTCATGACCCGGAGATTTTCAGAATTAACCCGGAGCCCGGAGATTACTATCGAAACCCGGAGACTCCGGGTCAAACCCGGAGAGGTGGCAACACTGATTGAGTCCCAGTGATCTACGGGCTGATTTAGATATCTCTAGGCTGATATATTTGTCTGAATGTGCCAATTCAATTTTGGCAACGAATCGGCCTTACTGTCTTTGGTGATGTCAGGAAACTTCAAGAGTTCTTCCATGTGTGTCTCGATTATCAATATCTGGTTGTCATATGTGGCTTTTAGAAGATTCCAAGCATTCGTGTAGTTTTCATCGCTGATTGTGAATCCTTCGATGACATTAAGTACTTCTCCTTTAATACTCCAACGAGACACTGATGTTTTTGAATGTTGGATATACTTTCATCGTTGTGAATTGTGGTTTTAAAACTGTTTTTGAAGAATAATCATTTGCCATAATCACCGCTGAATTCTGGAAGTTTTATTTCTGGTAACCTCGGAGCATTTCTATTGACTGGATTAACTTGAAGATTATTTTGATTTTGAAGATTGGGTTGATTGTCAATGACAGTTTTTTGCTCTGTTGCCAAATCGATGATGGTGGGAAGCTTGATAGTTATTTCAAAGTACTGCTTTTCAAACAAAGCAACTTCACCCTCGCATTCCAAGACAAAGTCCTGTTTTGCACTTTCATGTGTAGGTGTATATTCCTGGATATCATGCTGAATATCTTCGAAGTTCTTCCATGATTCTTCAATCTTCTCTAACTTCACTTTTGCTTCTGCCGCTGTGATGGTTTCGATGATGGAATTGGCTGTTCTGGTCAAGAAACCTTTTACTCGTGCACGACTTTGCTTTGCGAATTGTTTGGAATTTTATGTGTTAATTGTTTTCGGTGCTGATTAATACAATATTATAAAATGAATTTTTTTTTACTTTACTTAGATTAGGATGAAATTAGGAATTCGAAAAGGATAATTTTATGTCGACTAGCTGACCTGAACTTCTGTCGATGTTCTGTGTGCAATTGATGTTCTCTGCCACTCGCTGTCCGATGTCCGATCGTTGTGTTGCCGCCAAAAAAACCTCCCGTCGAGCAAATTCGCAAATTATTCCAGTTGCTTTGATTAATGCCGATGTTGTTGATTATTGCTGTTGCTGCTTGTCGATGTTGTTTGAACCAACTTCTTGCTGATGTCTGTTTTTCGGCTGTAGTCTGACGCTGCTTGCAATGGCGTCTCTGTTCGTGTTTTTTGATCGGGACTTGATGTTTTTTTTATGAAATGTTCAATATTCTCAAGTGTCAAGAGTCCCGCTGTTGGGCGCCAAATTTGTTATTGATGGTGCTTTGAAATAAAACTGAACTGTCCTTTTTCATATACAAAGTTGATATTTTTATTTGATTGATTTTACATCGTAACTGACTTAACTATTGAAAAATGAATTCGGAACAAAAGCTACTCACCAAAGATGGCGCTGTTTGATCAGTGTTCAGTATTACCAACATAAAGAAAATAAATTCTCTAAGATTATTAACAGTCAACAATACTATTTAACTACGCGTAGTCGTTTTTGTGATTTCCAGAAGCAGAAAACTGATGATGGTGGCTAAGCCATCGAAAGCTGCTATTATTGAAATAAATAGTATTGTTGACAATGACAACGCCTTCAATCATTTCAATTCTGTATTGCTTAAATGAGGAAATAAGTTTACCTTCGAGCAAAATGCCAGAAGAAATCAAAGTTGTTTATAGGAGATGATGACACATCAAAAAACTTTAGAAATAACATTCGTCAGTATAATAGTGCACTTTCTTTTGTGTTATTTGGTGCCTATATTGCATTGCCACCTGATCATGGACCATACATGTTCAAAATTTTGGAAACTCCACATCACAAAATATCTACGTTATACCCTGAAGATCCAAACAATGCAACATATTGTTAACATTAGTCTGGGCACAGTATTTTACATTTATCTTAGATCTCACCGTCAAATTTTGACGGGT
Source organism: Teleogryllus occipitalis (assembly GCA_011170035.1). Classification (NCBI taxonomy): domain Eukaryota; kingdom Metazoa; phylum Arthropoda; class Insecta; order Orthoptera; family Gryllidae; genus Teleogryllus; species Teleogryllus occipitalis. The sequence continues at coordinate 1,414 of BLKR01003523.1, read as the reverse complement.
TCTCACTAGTTAGTATTTATAATAGAAACCCCTTTACTCTGTACCACTATATTTTGTTTAATTGTTTGCATTCCCTTAACAATAGTAATGCATTTGAATGGTTCTCATGTCTTCTTTCCAAAACATTTCATTTTGAGAGCTACATCAAGACAAATGATTACAAAAGACCTTGCCACTTAGAAATCTCGTTTGAAGATTTTATCTGTAATAATGTTATAATTTTATTATTGGGAGTATAAATAATCCAGCTCTCAGAATTATGTGATGTAATTTCATTTTATCATTGTTAGTTTGGTACGTACTTTTCACAATAATCTTCATCTAAATCAATATCATAACATTATATAAAATTATGCTGAAATCATTGCAACCAGCAAATAGCTTCTGTGAATTACTTAATCTCACCGCTGGAAATAGGAAAATAGTAACTGTTAACTTACAATATAAAGCTTTATACAAAGTTGGAGAGAACCAAACTTCTGATCTTGTAATCGATCGAATAATCTAAGGTTTATCGTACCATTGGCTCAGATAATTAAAGAAATACAAATTAGATAGAAACAAGCATTGAAATATATTTGAAAACTTTCTATTATTTCACTGTTCTGTGTGACATTGAGAGGAATTGTTACGTCTTCTCTCAAATTTCACTTTGTAAACAAATATTCCATCAATTCGCTCTTAGTGATATTTTCCACTTGTCGACCAGGCATGTACAGTATTCAAATTGATCAAAATAACGAAACGTAGAAGAAGCGTGCATACTGAGCAGGTATGCCAATCTCGAGGACAGTACGGCGATGCCCAATTTACCAAAGATTTTTAGCCCTACTCAGATGAGGAAATTATGGCCATTATTAGCAATCACCGTAAATAAAATTTAGATATATGTTTATAGCGTTATTTTTTATAATTCTGATCGTGATAATAGGGTAATAGCGGTTTTTTATATTCAATCTTATGCCTCAATATTTCATTCCTTAGCCAGACGATCTGTTGGTACTCGTTAAGAAACTAGTCAACGGTAGATCTTTATGTGGTACTGGAATATTTTCATTTTCCATCTATGAAACAAAATTCATTCGTATAATTAAATAAAATTCATCATAAGAGTCTCTATTTTGTTTATATAGGTCTCGCAATACCCATTTATATCGCAAACAAATATTTTTGACTGTAATATGGACTCTTTATCTACTAGGGAATATCTCGCTCTAACTACTTTAAGAAATATTTTTAGCATTTTTTACCATCTTTTCACAACCCTGGCAAAAAATATATTTCTAGTCCGCCATGAATCTTCTCCATAAATACACTCTTTTAGCTATGCACTTCTTAAAACTTTCTATTTTGGCGTTGTAACAAGCATGCTTAACAGGAACGGCAAATTTATTAACGTGGCATGCATCAAACT
>BLKR01003522.1:72103-141752 GCA_011170035.1 Teleogryllus occipitalis | reverse complement strand
AGAGTAAATGAGTATGTTATATAACTAACATTTCTGCAAAATATCTCAAGGAAATATTTTTATTTTTATTCACTTATTTCTCCACAGTAATCAATTCTAATGCTGTTAAAGGCAATAAATAAGCAGATTTTGGAATTTATTAAATTAAATTGTTTATTAGAAAATACAAATAAAAAAATTAAGTAGATTAATCATTTATTATTGTTCCTGTATTTTGGTGCATAGGTTGCACTCATAAGTTAAGCACCTTCACGCGAAAACATGCGAAATCACGCGAAAACGTGCGAAAACGTGCGTTCTCACACAGAAACGCTGTCGAACGGGATAAACAGTATCCTATGTCCGTCTCCTGGCTCTAAGCTTCCTGCTCACCAATTTTCAGCCAAATGGTACAGCCGTTCTTGAGTTATAAATAGTGTAACTAACACAACTTTCTTTTATGTTATAATTAAAATTGTATTACTGATTTCACTATAAGATCATTGAACGCAATTGAATTTAATACATGTTGCACTCTTCTCTTTATAGTGATGTAAATAATGTTGAACCAACTACTTTTGTGACTCAATTGTATAGTAGCAAAACCTGTTTTAAAAAAGTTATTTTAAAAAAAGAATGAAATGAATTTCATAAATAAATGTTTCTCACATTCCTAAAATAACCATTGTTGAAACATATCACATACCAGCACAGAATGAACAGCTGCATTGTCCATTACATTAATGGATGTTTCTAACAATCAAGGGCTTTCATCCACTTCTGAAACACCTCTGCTGACATAGTTCCTTAATTTTTTATTTCTTTTGAATTTAAGAAAATAATAATTTTGCACCTTTGATGAAACCACCTGTATGAAAGAATATATTTTTTCCCTTTGTCAAAACTTTACTCTTATCTTGTCATGGCCGAGAGGCAAAAACTAAATGGTAGATTGATAACAACAATATATCAAATGATACATCAAAATAAAACAATATTAAATCACAATGCAAATACTTCAAGCTGGACAAGCAGTATTCATGATAAAACAAGTCATTACACATGCTGATCTAACTCTAATTTCACAAATTAAAAAATACTTCAGTACATGCAAATCATGCCTTATTCATTCACTTATTTATCCCATTTCCAATCATTCAATCGTAAAAACATTTAGATGTTTTGATTGCCTTTCGAATATAACCATGTCATGAAGCAGACAAAAGGCCCGCCAAATAAACACAATTCCTGTTAGTTGAACTTCTCATTTCTATAGTAAAGTCTCCAGATATTAACTACATACAGAATATAGTAAATATTAACTTTTATCTTAAACATAATTTCAAGAACATAATCTCTAGGACAAGTTAGCCAATGTTCATGAAATAAAAGCGAATAATTTCTGCATGTTAATCAACGACCACGCCCCCTGGCAATCCCTATGGTGTGGCAAAAACGCTCTGTAGGAAAACCTTAAAGGATCCTTCTGAAGTTCCTGTGTGTCTACCCTTTGTGGCCTCAGAGTTCTTTGTGGCCGCAGGTTCTATCCAACTTTAAGAAAACTTTACATGATAACATTTGGAATGTCAGGGATATCTAATATTGACACAAAATTGCTATGTCATTTTGTTCATAGAAGGTTTTCTACTAGACTGAGTTGCAAACCATTTTAATAGTGTTGTACTGGCAAGAGTTCCAACATGGCAAAACTTTTCATTTTCACTAGTACTGAAAAAATTGTGATTTTTTTTTTAATCAGATTTTTTGATTAAAATAATATTTTTTACAATTGTATTAGATATTTTTACTTTAATCCAAAATTATTAAGTGATTATTTATCCTTAATTACTTTAAAAGTTAATTAAAAATCAGTTTTTAAACGTATCATTTATTCTTGTAATTTTATTTACAAAATAGATACTATAAATTCGACGGGGCCGGGACAATACCACACTAACCCACAAAATCTTTCAATTCGAGTTACTTATATTTTCATGCTCTTGAAACACTTCTCTTACATCCACTTCCCAAATAATCTTGTAGCACCATCAGTTAGCATGATTTAGAAAAAAGCATTCTTCATTCAAAGAAATTTCACCATTCTTTTGTGCAATACTGCCCTTATTAAAAAAACACTTATTGTTGAAAACAAGTGAATTCATCGAAAAGCTTACAAGGTTAGTTTTTGAAATATTAAATTCTATTTCCTTACCTTTTCATCATTTTTACTATATCATTTTAAGAGGGAAGCAACTGGACAACTATTGCTGTCCAGTTGCTTCCCACTTAAAATGATATTTTATCAATATACACAAGGAAAAAGGTTAATATAATTAAAATTAGTAAGATTAACTAGTCTTCATTAGTTTTAACAGTATTAATTTTGTTCTTTAAATGAGTATTAATAAAATTCCATTTTATTAATACTCAATATTTATGATGTACTTTAAGTGGCTTCAGCAAATATTTTAATACAGATCTAGAATTATGGACATGTTTTAAACATGTTTTTCTTAACACTGTGTGATAGTGCAGTATTGTTGCTAAATTAGTTATCTACAGACAATTAAATGCTGTATAAAAACTAAGTGATCATCTAAGTTTATCAGTCTATAATATAATATATATCTATTAGTTTATAACTCTACTACCAATTGTCTATTGTTCTTCGTTTCAAAAGTCTGTTCATTAGATGTATGTTATAATGTATTTTATTTTCACAAAATTCTTCAATTATGTAAAAAAGTTTATAAGAAATATAATATTTTCTTTATATAAACTTTGTAATTCATTTAAGCCTTAACTGAGTAATTTTTATTTTACAAATATTTAAAATTAGAATATATTTTCAAATAATACAAATAATAAATATTGATTTAAATCATTGATTTTTTAAAAGTAATCATTTGATTTAAATCATACCAGCGTTAATTTTCACCAAAAACATCACATAGAACCATCCACAAGGCTGTATTATATCAACTAACCTCTGGTTAAGTCTTCCCTCTCAATTCCACTTTGTAATGCTTTATACCATCACATCCTTCCATTAATTTGTGTCCAATGATCAAGTGACATTTTATACTATTCAAACATGCCCCTGTTGAAATAATAAATCTAAATTTGGAGTGTCAATGAACGGCAGAATACTCGCAAACCTATCTAACACTGCTGGCAATTATGGTATGATAAGATACTTTATTCCATCAAAAAGTCTTCATGCGACTGAAGTAAATGACAGTACTTAATCAAAAGCACACACAAAACAAAACAATAAAATTTACAAGGTAAGATAATGATTCAGGGGAACAGCTACAAGGACCAAAACATCTCTACATGCATAAAGTATTTGAATAAAAAATATATAGTAAGAAAAAAATGTAGGCCTTTGTATATTCTAATACTAAACATTCAGAACAATACAAGTAACCACTTTAAATTTAAAAGTTGTCATTTTGGCAATTTTTAACCAGATCTTGGCGTGTCTGAAACTTTTAACCAGAGAAACATTTAAGTTCATTAGTAATTGATTATAAATGCCAACAGTTCTATAAAAGTAGATATGTTCATCTTGTAATTTAATTTCTGGTAAAACATAATTTCTGACTAGTAATGCTGGTTGGTTTTATATATTATGGACAGTTCAACATAGTGAAACGATAGATTACAAAATATTTGTAGGCAATGAAGTGGTTTACAAGTCTAATTATCTTATTTTATTCTGTAATCAGACAAAAATTAAAGTATACTGATATATATATATATATATATATATGGAGCACTCCCACATTATGAGAAAATTATAATACAAAACAAAGAATGCATTTGGAAAACGAAAGCAACAAATGCAATCCCAGAAGTTCCCATGTCATCTGCTAGCAAGTATGTTTAACATCAATTCAAACAGTTCAAAGTTAATTAATTATAACATCATACATACATTAACAAGCATAGCCTGGGTATGCATGAATGTTTTGCCAAATTATTCCAAAGAATGACAAAAATAAAAAATCGAGAAGCACATTTTGGTGTTCCGTAAATGAATTCAGTAAATTTACCTATGACAATTTATTTTGTGTGTTTTTTGCAGACCGCATTGACTTTTGCAGCAAAGTCTTCAACAGGTCTTCAATCTCACAATTATATTTTTTCGCCTAACATCGAACTTTCGCTCGCGCTCCGATGCCCCTCATTCAAGCAGTCCGGTGCACATAGTCAAAAAACAAAGGAAAAAATTCACCTTTGTAAAATCAATCTTGCCAACCACTTGTCAGATTAGTTTGTGCACGCCATAGCGGACAGCATTATCGATAGTCTGCGCTTGGGCAGATGCATGAAAATGGTGGGAAACATGAACTACGCATGCGCAGAAGCTTTTGCTATTGCTTTAATTTCGAGCGTGCAATGCCTTAAGTTCGAGGCAAACTTTTTTGTTTGGCCGGTATTACACTATAAATCTTTGTCAAAGATATTTTATAAGAGAAATATGACAGTGTAATATCCAATATTTTATGAAAGATCTTTTATAAAAATTCTTGGATAAAATGTAGTCTGCAGCGTCCAAGTTTTATCATACATTTGGTAACATGGCATCCGATATTGGGGTAATGCTTCAACCAAAGTTTTAATTGCAGAGTGCGAGCAATTAGAATTTTTATATAATACTGCTCATCCGGACTACAAAAGTAAAACAAAACGAATTGACGCTTATAGGACACATTTTTTCGAAAAGTGGAAAATAAGGGGCTTGGAAAATGTCCTCTTCAGAAAAATAATTTTTTTAAACTTCCAAATCAGAGGACTCAATTTCGAAAGAAGGAGGAACGACAAAGAAAATTGAATGTTTCCTCATCCATCCTCAAATAATTCTTCATTTCGAAGTACTTTAATTAAGGCTTCAAAGTGCGCGATCCATAACCTCACCATGGATGAATACCATAGCGTTATTCTAAGCCCTCACCCTCAAAAGTTTCCTCTTTACTTATGCCTTCATCAGCATTAAACATAGATTAGTTATTATAAAACATAAAGTAGCACAAACAACTACTTGTGCGTCATCCAACGTAAATCGCGAGCAAAACTAGTACATAAAATATTGGACAAAATGTACTACGTTCGTCAAATTTCTTTGTCAAAGTTTTCTCGTCTAAGTTCAAAGAACTTCCACAAAGTTCATCAACGCTATAGGTCAAATCAACACCACCTACATAATCTAGGTGGTGTTGGTCAAATATCTTTTACAGTGTAAAGGCGCGTCCACACGATGCGTCTTTTCTGTGCGTCACGGGAGTAAAATTGCATGCCCAAAGTTGAAAGAAAAAACGTTCAACGGAGCGCACGTGCGCTACCATGTCCACACGGTGCAACACTGTACGGTGCTTCAGATATGTTCTGTACAACGGATCCAGCTATTTGCGCGGCAATTTCGACAGCTTATTTTATAATCGGTCGAAAGAAGAGAAAAATAGAGAGACGCATGTGGATAAGAGAATACGTTAAGCAAGGAAAACACCCTATTAAACGTGATTGCCTTTATGGCTATTATACTTTGATGAAAACTATTGCATTTAGTTGTTTCAGCTATATAAATTATTAAATAAATTTCGAAAATTACCATTATCGTAAAACTAAAAAAAAACTATTAGGGAGAACTAAATATTCTTCTCCTGTCATTGCAACACACCGCACTAGAAATGGAAATAATCAAGTGTTTATTTTTACTAGTTTCAACTATGTAGCGAAATACATATGTATTGAAAATTGATATTACCTTAAATATACAGGACTGGGCAAAATACTTTAAATTTAATACGTATTAATAGTAAAATTAGCCAAAATACTTCGCAAATACGAATTTAAATACACACTCATATTACATTAGGTTTTAATTTGCTATTAATAATACTACTTTATCGAGTCACATATACAATTACAATCATGTATGATGAGTTAAATGTGATGTATATGGAGGGAGTACAATTGCACACATCTTCTTGAGTGCAGAGAAGATACATTTATCGTCCAAAGCAAAACAAGGGGCCATCTCTGCATTTGCTCAAAGGACCAGGGAAACGGCAAAAAAAAACTGGTTGAGATGGTCATTAGCCTAGGGATTATATTACAATACTTATTACAGATAGATTAAAATATTATATATGGTAGTAAGATATTATTTAGTAGCAAAATAGTTTCACATAATTTAATTTAAAATAATGTAAGATTTCAGAATTTGTACTGTCTCATTTTTAAAATAATATTTACTTGGTCTAGTGATTTTACTGCTACTACTTATATTATTATTAATAACAATAATAACAATAACAATAATAACAGTACATGATATCAATTAAGGGAACAACTACTTATAATTTAACAATATTAGTATATTTCATGTTTAAATCTTGAAATGGTGGGGAAAAGGAGACAGGTTTTGGCCAGGTTTTTTCTATTTCTACACCTAGTCCTACTGCAGCACCTGAAATCACATTGCACATATTAGCTATTGAGGTTTATCTGAACACTATAAAAAAGGTTTTTGCCCAAGGAAGTGTTTGAGTTTATTCTTGAAGTTGTGTAATCCTGTTACGTTTCTCAGGTGTATTGGTAATTTGTTGTAGAATTGTATACCTGAAGAGAATGTACCCTTTTGGTATAATGTGCTTGTGCACTTTGGTTGATGGAAGTTACATGCTTGCCTTGTGTTGTGCAACTGATGACAATGACACACATAACAAACTTCAGTTAAGTTTGTAATGTGTGTCATTGTTTATTACATTTTTTTACAAACATGAGAACTTCGTAAATGAATATACAAGGCAGTGGAAGTATGTTTAGTTGTTTGAATTGAGGTCTACAGGACTCTGTTCTTTTTGTATTTTTTATTGTTCAAATGATTTCTTTTGAATTTTAAATGTTTGCTTAGCCTCTGGTGCTGGACCCCAGATTATTATTGCGTATTTGAGAATAGAGTGCACATTTGCGAAGTACACTGTTCGAACTGTTTCAATGGTGCTGTTTCTTGATATTATTCTATTGCTAAAAACAAAATATTGTATTTACTAAAAATACAGTAAATACAATAATGTTGCATTATAACTTTTTTTTTGGAACATTACATTGTAATTGCCAATTACAATAATTTAGTAATTGACAGTCATAAATTTTTGAACAGTTACTAAGAACTTTCAAAAACAAAACACTTTCGCTTACATATTCACAAAACACCGAAATATAAAATAATATCAAAAATATGGCTTACTCAAATAAATGGAATTTCCTTTTTAAACGCCCAGGTTTTCAAACAAATCATCAGACAATAAACCTCTAGTTGGCTTCTGCATAAAACCCGCAAAGAGAAACAATTGTACTGGCACTGATAAACATTAACTAGTGTTATGAGGAATATACTTCTTTTTATTGTCAGATAATTCTCCAGTATTTTTAATGATTTAGATTTATCGTTTTAAAAAGAAGAGAATTCAAGTTCAGGTGTTAAAAGGAGCTTTTATTTTTGTTTCAGTGAGGTCCATTCACCAGCAGAATCAAACAAAAAGAAATTCTCCCCGGTATCATCTTCATCTGTATTTAAAGTATTTCTTTTTTAAATACACCCATTTTATGTATCTAAATACATGTCCAAAAACTTAGAAATTCAGGCTTTCAAATACAAAATATATTTTAAATATGTATTTCAAATACAAACATTTAAGTACTGCCCAACTCTATAAATATACAAAAAGTATTTCGAGAGACGACCGAGATTCCCATCAGCTCTGAGAGTGCTTGCGCTATTGCATTCATCTATCGTTTTGACGAAAGATGCATGCCCGATACGCATGCGCTACGTGTGCTAAACGCATGCGCAAAATTGAAAGAAAAGACGCATCGTGTGGACGCGCCTTGGTGGGTGTGTCACGGGAATAAAATTGCATGCGCAAAGTTGAAAGACGAACGTTCAACGCAGCGCACGTGCGCTACCCTGACCACACGGTGCAACACTGTGGGGTGCTTCAAATCTGTTTTGTTCAATGGATCCAGCTATAGAACGATTTTCCTAAGGATGAGCCAAAGTGACAGCTAGTGCTGGCAACATAACTGAAGGTTCTGTGGTCGTTGTACCCTCGAGCATCAAGACTCCCTTCCTGCATTCGTTCGTTTGCAGTTGACTAACTTGTAAATGGCTTCGACGCTTCTTTTTGTGATGTCCTCGTCCGACGAAAATATAGTGCGCTTTGAGAAATAATTGAAATTAGGTAGTACATTGTGATGTGCTTTTCTGCAAAAAATCTTTTTTCTATTAACATTACATTGAATTTACTTTTTGTGTGATAAATATTATGTTTATTTTAAAACAGATGCGTACTGGTGCACGTGTCTCCGTCTATTGTGCTGTTTTGTGGCGAGCTGTGATTGAGAGCTTTCTATTTACATTCGAGGCAGTTTTCTTTTACTGATTGGGAGAGCATGTTAAGAGATTTTTCACATACGTAATTAAATTTAAATATTTCCCGGACTCCCGTACGTGTATATACCTCAGCGAAACTCATATTTCTGCATAGGGATGTTTTAACAGGAGCCATAACCTAACACTTTACGAAGAGGCGTGGCTGAACAGCTGTCGCGGCGGAGGGATACTTCTCTGAATTACATGTGACGTTCACTTGTTACGCGAACTGTCACTTTCGCTCATCCTTAGGAAAATCTTTCTGTGTTTGCGCGGCAACTTATTTTATAATCAGTCGAGAGAGGAGAAAAAGAGAGAAATACATGTGGATAAGAGGATACTTTAAGCAAGGAAAACACACTATTATATGTGAATATCTTATAGGCTATTATACTTTATGAAAACTATTGAATTGAATTGTTTGATTGTTTAGTTACAACTAATTATATAAATTAAGAAAATTGGCATTACCGTAAAAATAAAATACAAATTTTACTAAATATTCTAAGGGAGAACTAAATATTCTTCTGTCACTGCAACACACCAAACTAGAAAGAAACACACCAAAATGGAAATAATCACGTGTTCATTTTTACTAGCTTTTACTACAAAACTAAATAAATATATATTGAAAATTGATATTACCGTAAATATACAGGATTGGGCAAAATACTTGAAATTTAGTATTTAAATACTCAGCCAAAATACTTTGCAAATAAGTATTTAAATACACACTCAAACTACTTTGGTTGTTAATATGCTAATAATAATAGTAATAATAATAATAGTAATAATAATAATAATATTTTATGGAGTCATATATACAATTACAATAGTGTATGACTAGTAAAATGTGATGTACATGGAGGGAGTACAATTGCACACATCTTCTTGAGTGTAGAGAAGTTACATTGAGACTGAAATGCTCTATAGTTTCCAGACCATACATCTTTGTTTAATACATATAGTGGGACAATAAGAAATACAAAAAAATCTTAAAATATATTCTAATTGTTTATTTATAATAATGTGAACATACTGCGACAAGTCGCGCGTGCGACCCCTCTGTCACGCCAATTTACTTCTCTGCGCAGGCGCCCCTTCCGAGCATTTCGCACGCCGAAGTGTGCGCAAGGGGGCCTCCTCTACGAGCCGCTTCTTCGAGACGGGAGGTGCCTTTTCCACCCCTCTCGTCTCGTTTGCCTCATTCTTTGTCCCCGGCAATCGTCGGACTGAGTAGCGGAACAATTACATTAGGGAAGTCGTTGGAATTTCGCCTGTTAATCCCTAAGAGCGCACCATAAATTAATCAGACAGCGGACACTACCTCGCTTTCTCTGATATCGCCACATGCTCATGATCCCACAAAGGCGACTAATTAAAAACATAGCAAAATAGATCGCCAAGGGATTGCCTAGAGCCAATCGACGGGAAAAAATAGAAGGTTCCAGAAGCCTGATGTTTGAGCCGGAGGCCAAGTATCACGCACGTGACACCGCAGAAATTTCTAAATCTGGTGGGGACTAGATAGCGAGGGAGCAACAGAGGTTTTTAGAAAAGACATTCGTTAAGAGAGACTCGGGTGAGAAACGTTAGAGCACACACTTGTTAGCTTTTTGACTGTGTAGCAATTTGAGCTAGTGACATGAAAAAGAGTAAAATATCTACTGGTGTGTGACTGACCAGTACCTGTCGATCTAAGCGATCCGACTATCCATCATTCACTCAATCGGAATTAATTCCGTGTGGTAAATCAGTCGGACCAACACCCTCAAAGTAATTAAAAGGGTGAATGAACGCAGACGAGGTGGCGAATGACGGCCCGTCTGACATATCGGCGTCGAGTTAATCGCTTCGAGCATGGTCGAGGACAGCTGCTGACCGTACAGTTGACGGGAGTACGAGATCCATTCCTGATGAGTGCGAGGCCATTTCAACTATGCTCCGCCAGAACATCGTGCTGAAATTGACCAGCAAAGGTCTGCGGGCGTACAATCCCACCGAAGTGAGGTAATGTGATCATTGTCATAATTATTTCTGTGCATTTGCCCATCTCCATTTAATTTAAATAACAGTTTTGGACTGCAGATTTTTAAGAAATTAGAGATCACAAAGTGTATTTAAGAACTCTCTATTTGCCAATAAACGTGTTCCCGCCACTTAAGACGAGTTACACCTTATAAAATTGCATCTTTGTATTATTAAAGTAGCGAGTAGACGTAGAGCATCCCTTCGACTCAGAGCACCCAAACCCTGAGGTTCTCAATGCTGGAGCGGGATTGCAGCTAAGATGCACGCTTGGCGCCCATTAAACAAATTTAGCGTGTGTGCGCCCTGTCATTCATCAATTACCGGTGCACCCGACGGTAAACCACTTTCTGTAGTGGCTACTCACCGTGTCATTACAATATAAATTTGTGACAGTTAACTCAAATACTATCAGCAAAATAATATAAATAATTAAATTGTCGGTTTCAGACGCATGGGGTTGAAGCCCCCCAGTGCACTACTGTTAATGCTCACCTTTTGTCTTATAAAAACATATGAAGGATTATGGGGGGGGGGGACAAATATCAAGAAACGGATTTTGCATTCATACATAGTTACAAATTACATAAAAATAACTTTTATTCAATAAGATTATTAAACAACAAGTACATGAGGCATCTCAATGAGCATACTTGTGAAGTGTGTGCATGAATGAACATTCAAAATTACAAAATGACTGATGTAAAAAAAGAAGAAGAAAGAGTAAAACTAAGACCCCATTGTTGGTTCATCATTTTCAAGGATCTGGATTGCTTCATGAGGGGCAGCATAATGAGCTGGTGAATCAAATTCTGAAAAAAGATACATTTGTCACATCACTACCAATAAACTTTTAAGAAAAAATCCATGCATGAATTCAAATTTTTTGACTAATAATTCCTTTCATAAATTATAAAATACTGAGAAAAGATAGATGCTTAAAGAAATTATTGTTTTAGTACTAGTTGAACCTGTGCTAAAACTCTCCACTTTGTAAACATTGTTTTAGAAGTGAAAATAGCTCCATAAGGAACCCAACTTTACATAATCAGCCCATGAACAGCTTTACAGCATTATAGGTCCCGTACTGTGTCCAAGTAACCATTCTAATATTGCTAAGCGAGATTAAATTGCACAAAAAAATCAATCAGTTCCTTCAAGTTTATCATGAAAAGAGTATTTGTCTTTTTTCTTTTTAATTTGATTTGAATATATTTCAGGTTTCTACCTGTTTCTGACCACCCATGCTGTGGAAGAGTAGCACCTGGAAGAACTCTCCAAAAATGTAACAGAAGGTACACAAAGGTATCTTGCAACCATAATTCGGGCCTCAAACATCTCCTAATTTCCCCATATGTTGTTTTCCTCTTGCGCTTATCATTTCTCTACATATCCCCATCGGTTGCTCCCAAAACTAGTTTCACTAATTTTACTAAAAAGTCTTTGGCTTGAGAATGATTTCCATGTGGGGTTTGAAAGAACAGTTGTGCAAACATTGCCAAGGGCATAGGTTAATAATGAATTCTTGATTGATTTTTGTCCATTCTCAACTTCCTTAAAACCAATACTGTTATATTTCCATCTGCCTCTATTTACATAAGCATTTTATAAAAATTAACTATACGCTATGTCCTTTGTGCTATAAATAACTAAGTATGTATTTTAAAAAGATCAGTCACCCCTTCCTTACAAATTTTAGGAGTAATAAATGGTTAATAACCAAACTTACAAAACTGTGATGAATTATCCCTAAAGAATAAGCATTAACAAACAAAACTTCACCTAAGATTAGGAACCTTTTCTACTCACAAAACTTTCATCATTCAAACAACGCAAAAAGGCCAATAAACAACATTAAAAACATGAACAAGAAGAATCCACAAAGTATTAATTACTACGTTTCTAAACAACATATAAATAAGAACAACAGATTAGTGAACAGTCAACCATGCATACAAACTCCAACCATGTTATCATACAGATTCTAGTCAAATATTGCATAAAAGTAACAATTATTGAGTTACCTTTACAAGCTACCAAATACAACTATGTTCAAACAGTCTAAAGGGAGTAAAATATTATCTGGAGATGACAAAAGTATTTCCATGCATAAATAAAGATTCAAGATAATAAAAATGGCTGTTGAAGTACATCAAACACGTATTATCACCTGAATTAAATAATTATCCCATAGTAAGGTTACATTTTGAAAAAAAATGTTTAAACATAATGCTGTAGACAGGAATATACACAATCTGCTAAAAAAAAGTTCCATAATATCATTCCTTTCAAACACTATGTGCATGAACAAACCTGGGAGAAACATTTACTTGTCATTTAACTTGATGTGATGATTAGTTTTGACTTTTCTGCACATGCGAATCAGAATTACTATAAAAACTATTGTGGCGGCACGATCTTATTATTGTGGCGGCACGATCTTATTATTATTATTTTATCATGATGTACCAGAGGAAAAGTATTTGTGAACCAGAGAACTGCGTGTCAGGACACGCCGGCGCCCGCCACCGCCCCCCCACCCCGCGACCGCCGCTGAAAGGATCCCCTCCGAAGTCGCCCGTCCCTAAAGGGATTTACGACCCACAGCTGCGCGTCCACGAGGCCCCCCTTCTTATGAATGCCTCACTGTTTTCGGAGCGGAAAATTCCCCGCAGGTGAACCCCCGACTGGGAAGTACAGGCCCATTTATTAACTTTGTTTGTTGAAAGGAGTGTTATGAAAACGTCTATTGCATAAGTGCACACGCCTGGAGATAGAGTGAGAGGGAAAAAGTCCAAGTTACGGAAAGTTTTAGGAAATCGTGACATCTGATTGGTGAAGTATTAGCTACGACGCCATAGGTTTAGGCCAATCAGAGCACAAATGACGGGGGAAGGAGTAATTTCAAGAGTCAGTATGTAATTTGGGGAGGGGGAACCAAAGGGCACACACGTACGGAGCCAAAACCCAACGGGGACTTCTGATCTAATTGTCGGGCAGGGAGCTTCGCACGAGGCTCGCGCACACACTTCTGACCTAATTTTCGGTCAGGGAGCTTCTCACGAGGCTCGCGCATAGTGAAGAGTGCTATTTAGGCTTCAGGCTGTTCCGCCGAGATTGTCGGTGTTTTGATGCGCGATCATCGCGCCACGGTGCGCAAAACGGCCCATGATTATTTCGTCATCTTACGGTGCCGCTGCCAACCGATACCTGATGCGGAGTCGCCGCTAATCGTCATCAAGAGGTGGAGACGGCCCCGACAATACGGGCTTCCTCTAGCAGACGCGGCCTGACGTCGCCCAACCTGCGACCGCCGCCTGTGCCGCGGTCCCGGCCGCCAAAGCTGCCGCCGCCAGCTGTTGAGGTCACCGACCCGAGGGAATCCCGCCGCTGGAGCGCTGGTTTCTCTCGCCACCAGGCAAAGTAAAACTACGCACGGGTTGCTCTTCAAGCGTTTTGAACTTTCAAATAAGAAAAAATTAAGTACAAAACTTCTCGCATGTAAGCGTTGCCGCGCAGTGGCTCTTGTAATTAGGAATAAGGACTCCCTTTGTAAATTAATTTAATTTAATTTAATCTTATCTTTTTTTTATGAGCTCATTAGGCAGGACCAATTCAACTTCAAATTCTCAATGTAACTTCTCTGACACCTGTCAGAAATAAAGCCCACATTTATTTATCTAGCACAACTTCAATTTGATTAAGACCATTCTCACAACTTCCTTCCATCATCCAATTAATCGATTGAACTACGCCCGGGCCGGCGTCAATCACATCCAGAGCAAGGAAGTAACAATATAAAGAAATCAAAGCCTTGATTGTTACACTTTTACCTTTAAAATATCACTTCAATAATTCAAAAAGGTTTGGGGAATTAAAAAAAATGTAGAATTTTGATAAGTGATGTCAATATTAGATGAAGGAACAATCACTATTTTCTTGTATGCAAATAATTTGTATCACATTAGTATTAAGTCAAGAAATAATTTGAGATTCAGTTAACCATTAGAAAACTACTATAATTCCCTCAGCAGCAGGTTAAAGCCTTTATATTTTAGCAAACTAATAGCATTTACATCAACTTTTTCTCATTCATTGTCACCTGTATTAGTAGCTCCCAATAAAACATTGAACTATTTATAAAGCATGCATTTTAACGTTAAAAAAGTACATTTAACAAACATTAAATATATTGAGGCCTATACTGTATCAAGCATACATATTCCATGTATATAATGCAGAAATTCACATGCATCTGCACGTTGATACACCGGGTGATCAGTTTAAAATGCAACCCTGCTGTTCAAGGCCCTGAGGAAAAAGTGAAAGAATTGCAACATTGCTTCTGGGACTGCTCCTTCGACTGCATTTCTGCGACAAACCCTTCTTTCCCCCATCCTTTCACCCACGCCCTTCCTGTGATCTGCATCATACCGGCATAAAGCAAATCAGGCTGCGTGATCATTCACTGTTTTGAAGTTAACTTCAGCATAGAGCAACACAGATTTGTGGTGGAGTATTTCCAAACTCAATATTTCAAAGTACCAGGCAGGATTCAGAGAAACATTTTCTTCCGAGTCTATTCTGAACAAGAGTACCATTCGGGATGTTCTTTCAACTTCCCCGAAAACATCATTAAGAAAATTTGAGCAGCAATGTAATCTTTTATACAGAAGTGATCACTGTGCCACAAATTGAAAGTTGAAAATGCGCATTCAAAGGATTCATGAAGTACTGTAAGTGACTACGACGATTTGTTAGTGAAGGTCTTCAGGCACTTAATAAAGTGCTTTTTAGTGATGAGGCTTGGTTTCATATGGATGGATATGTTAACCAGCAAAACAGTAGACTCTGGGGTATTGAGAGACCATTGCATTAAAAAAAGATTTGAGTATGGAGTGACATATCTTGACGCAGAATAATTGGTCTCTAATTTTTCAAAGACACAATAATGTCGTACAATAAATTGAGAAATTTTGTATCCCTTCTTGAAAAGGATGAGAGAAATTGTTGGCTTCAGCAAGATGGGACAACATCACATACTGCCAAGTCGACAAAGTCATTTCTGGAAGAGGGTTTTGGGAACAGAATAATTTCACGAAGTTTGTGGCACCGTCGTTGGCCTGATTTGTCCTCACCAGATTTTATCTTTAGTGATGCCTCAAAAGTAAAGTTTATGCAAACAGGCCTGCTAATCTCAAGGAGCTGCAAAGAAACATCAAGGAAGTGATTCGCACAATTGATGAAGAAACTTTGCATTGAGTTGCAGCAAATGTACCCCAGCGAGTTAATTCTGGTTTATTGGCAAATTGGGGGCATTTTTATTATTTTTTATGAGGTTCGCTTGTTTCCGATATCAATTAATGACAAATAATTTCTTTTTCCTCTTTACCGATTACCAACTTATCTATCTTATTTTCGTTTGCACGAAATTTCCAAAAAGTATAATCGTTAAGGTGGAGATAAATGGGTTAAAAAGCAAAGCTGTGATGTATCACCAACCAGTGACTAATCTTTCACTACTTAACCAATGATTATTATGCACTGACTATTATTAGATTATTTCAATAATAATAATAATAATAATAATAATAATAATAATATTTGCTCTTCAAATGGGAATTAATAATTTATTAATATTTATTTAAAACAGCAAGAAAAAAACGTGTACATTTCTGAAGCATATTTGTTGAGAATTTGTAACAAGCAAAGTTTTTTTATTAAATCTACCTGAATGTATATTTTAAATGGTAAGCTTATTTCACTTGTAAACAATTAATGAAGAAATCACTGTTCTTGTCAATACAACTTTCTTTCCATGCCAAACAAGTAGGCACGGACACCCACTTTGTCTGTGGGCACGTGCCTTTTCTTTGAACTCATGGCCACAATGGTCACCTGTTCTCCTCTGGGTAGCAATAGGGGAGAGGGGATTAAGTGAACTTTCTGACAGTTTACCTGCTTGAAACCGCCCGCCCCTATCTGACCAACTCACACATAGTTGCCAGTGCAATTCGCTCTGCCTGCTGTGGGTTGCATTTTAAACTGATACCCGGTATATTAGTACATTTCATTGTATTCATAATTAAGATACAACACTCTTCTAAGTAATAATGCACTATATTATAACTGCAGTGAAACTACTTCTAACAGTCACCTGTAAATTACGGATATTTCAATTACCCAGCAGAAATACATAATGATTAATGGCAATATTACGTCTGAATAAAGGACATTCTCCTTGAACCATTGCATGGGGTATCTCAACACCTAAATTTCTTAAATACAATACCAAGTTTCTAGGAAAACTGTGCCTCTTCCATTATTACACCTACGTGTACCTCTTCAGGAGGGCATTCTGCTCCCTTTTGTTCAAGCAACATAAAATTTCTCTGTTCCAAACCTCCTGGGAAATGACATCATTTAAGTTGGGGAGTTCAGATATCTTGCGTGACACTTCTTTTCAGTCTTGTATGGTGAAGTATTATATTGCAATTTGTTAAGAGTGTGACTAGTTTAAGATGGTTTCAAATAACAAATTAGTTTTAGATAGCTTCCATTAATGAGGCAATTTCAGTGTAAAAACTCACCAATTTCTTTAATATATATTTTTTGGCCTTTAAATAAAATTACTTGGAAATGAGGCATCACATTTGTCATTGCTATCCTTCTTCCAGATGAGTGGTTACTTTCACACACACTACATTCTGCATTTGGTAAAATTAAAATTTTGTGAGGAGTGTAGGAATAATTTGTGTCTGTACAATGACCTGGCATATGTGCACCCTTTCTGACACACTACATGTTATTTAATTAAGAATAATTCGTATGTTTGCCTTCATGATAAACTAGTTTAATGTATGCCTATCTAAACTAGAGACCTGAAACATTGCAACAATGCAACTTTCATTTTAATTTCGTGATTTGAGATAAAAAAAACTCTTTCATCATTTTAGAACTATTTAAATAGATTATGATTGTCCACTCTAAGGAGGTCTCTCACTTTGGTTTCTCATTTAGCTGCACGTGATGTGTGTGCAACTTATCTTTGTGTAAAATCGATCTTCCAAAGACCCATTCAGAACTATCTCCCATGAGTTACTTGGGTTGACCATATTCTGGCTGGCAGGGTGCTGACATAACATGTGGGATGCCTTCCTCTCTTATTAACCTTACAATTCAAACATTTTTTTATTGAAAAGATAATTGTTAGATTCTATGTTTTTATCTTTTCCTTTGGTGGATTGTGCCTTCCATCCCCCCTGAGGCTTCACCACTGATCATAATATTTTAATTATCAATGTCTAATATTCTTCATTTTTCAAAACAGATGGAATCTATATTGTTATTGATGGGTTTTGGTCTGTAAATTAAACAATTATATCAGTTTGCAAACGTTTTGGAGTTTCATTTCTCCATTATCAGGGCTGTATATACCAAAAAAGCGCATGCGCACACGCACACACACACACACAATTTTTAAAAAATTAAAAAAGATTGACTCTTTTTTGGTTGAGGCCCTGCAAGTCTGATAGGGATATTTTGGTTTTTGGATATATTTTACATGAAGCCATAACTCTTTCAAAGTTTTCTCACAAATGGCTCCAAGTTTTTTGATTAAATTTCTTCCTTGGAGAGAGCAAGATTTGCTAAAAAATGGCACAGGTCAAATTTTCGTTGAATGGTCAAAATTTCAGAAAATTGACAAGTTCAATTTTTTTTTTTCTTTGGTGGCTTCCTACAACTACAGTATTGAACATAGAGATTTTTATCATTAACAAAATCTGTTCTACAAAGACAGATCTTTAAGAAAGGTAATGTATGATTCTCAAAAAAAAAGTTGCCTTGTAATTTTGTCTCCTCTAGGAAACATCAATTTCCAGAAACCAATTTCTTTTTATGAATTTTTCTCTTACCGTGTCACCTTTTGGGTAATTATATACGTATAAGAACTAAAAATAAAATTAAAAATTGTACTCCCAACTGAGGACACAAAATGCTTAAATATTAGACTCCAGTTTTGTTTCAATACATACATTCATGCACATTATTATTTAAACATTCAAATTTCTTCCAAATACTATTGAATCAACTTTATTTTTTAATCAATTTTTTAATTTCAGTCTTTTAAAAAACTATTATGTTATATAAAAATTCAATTTTTATAATACGTTGTCTTAATATTTTGCATTACACTACTTTCTTAAAGGAAATCATACATTCTCTTACATGTGAACACACTTCTGAGCAGTAGACATGATTTTCTTGTGGGAAAAGACCGGGAAATATATTTTAAAATTTATGCCAAGTTTTTTTATTGTTATGGTTTTCATTGGACAAAAATGCCAAAATCACATAAACTAGGTCTACTTGTGGATCATTCATGCACATTTTTATTGCAAGCAGCTTTCATGCTGAATTTTATTTCCCACATCATTACAGTAAAAAAATAAAATGGGAAAGTGAGTGGTCCTTTCCTGGGTCTATGGGACCTTCATGTTGACCATTATACCACCATCACAACCAACACCCAAATCACCACCATCAACACCATGACCATCAACGCCACCACCATTATCATCATTCTCAAGCTCCTCAGTGGTAAAGACAGAAGCTGTGAGACCAAATGGAATAAACTGAATGTTATATTTAAAAATACCAAGGAGAGTCAAAAAGTGAATAATCACATCAATTCATCTGAATGATAATTTAATTGAAATTTGCAGAGAGTACTGAATTTGCTTCCGTTTCAAATCTTAAAATCAGTTTTAGTCATTTACAAACCAGTTACTGATTGATTGATTGAGGTTTAGAGGGCACATCAACTACTGAGGTCATTGGCACCCACATCAAAATTGTTTTTCTTTGTTTTTTTAATAAATAATTTAGAAACTGTTGCAGATGCAACTTAACTGCTAATTAAAAACATGCTCATCACCTTAAAAAAAGGGCTTGAATTCTAAATAAAATATACAAGAAGATAAGAAGACAAGAAGGCAAAAGGAAAGTATTATAAAATGAAGACATAAAATTTATCGTAAAGCATAAAACTGGCTGTAAAGGGGCCGTAAAATATAAAACATTGCCCTTATCTCTCAAATAAGATTGTATATTCCACTTTCTTTCAAAAAACAAAAAAAATGTTTGAGAGCACAGAATCGTCATCGCCGAGAACGCGAGCGAGTTGCACAGGCCATATCTTCGTCGGCTGCCAACACATTCTGTTAATGCATGAAAACGTGTTCTACAGGAAGAACCGTCCTGCATGAGTCACAGATGGGAGGAGTTTCACCTCGAAGAAGGAAACCATGAGAGAAGTGGCAGTGTCCGATTCGAAGACGGGTTAGGATGACTTCCAAACACCTAGAGGAGCGGGATGAGGAACGCCAGGAATAGAATCTTTTATCGCACTTAGTTTAAAAGTGGTGTTGTGCCACTCTGTTTGCCACGTTCTAAAGACGGATCGTTTCAGGAAAGCCTTAACATCAGACAATGGTACAGAAGGAATGTCAATATGAGTCTTCCGCATCGCCGATTTTGCTGCCTGGTCGACTAGCTCATTCCCTGTAATTTTCACATGGTTTGGAACCCAACTAAGTACCACATCATAGTGGCGAGACAGAAGACGATGGAACTGAACTCGTCAGGTAGTCTGAGGAAGAACGGGTGACAGCTTAAAGAGAGTTGAGAGAATCAGAACAAAGAAATGCTAGCCGTACGTCGCTGACTCGTATTTTAGAGCTTCGAGGATTGCATACATTTCGGCAGTGAATATACGTCCTGAGAATGAAGTCGATATGACTTGGTGACCCTGATACAATAAAAACATGCAACATTATACGATGAACCATCAGTGTACAAGAATATATTATCCGAACAGGCTTATCTCACTTCCTGAAACTGCGTCTGGTAAACAAGAGGACTAGTAGTTTGTTTTTGGAGATTGGACAGTCTGAGGTCAATATTGGGGCGGAGGAGTTTCCAAGGGGGAATCGAGTCACTTGGGGGGTTTCACAGGAGTGGGAAGATCGACATGAAGTTTCCGCAAAAGATTTCGCAATCGAATACCTGGAGGCTGGGGTAGCAATTTTAGAATATACGAGGACTCATATTTAGGGTGGATACTTATTCGGCGACTAGGATGGTTAAAGAGTTCCAACACTTAAGCACCATAAGACGCTAATAGAATATCCCGTATTCTTTTAAAGGGTGGCTCCCCAGCCACAGATAGAAGGCACTCAATTCGGCTGGTGCGATACGCACCTGTTGAGAGGCGGATTCGAAGGTGTGGTGTACGCTGTTGATGGGTCGGAGAGTGGAAGGGGCTGCAGAGCCTTACACTTCACTACCGTAATACAAGACTGAGAGGATGAGTGATCTATATAACCTCTATAGGGTAATGCGGTCGGCTACCCATGACGTACCACTTAGCATTCGAAGAAGATTAAGGGAGCAAACGCATCTGGTTTGTAGTGAGCGGATATGAGTGCGCCACGTGAGGGACTGGTCAAAAGTGAGCCCCTGGCAGATTCGGCGAATGGAAACTGATTTCCTTCCAAGTAAAGGACTAGATTGCTATGCAAGTGGTATATCCTCTAGAATGCAGATCAGTAGATTAGGAGAGAACTTAACGGTTGACGTGCTTCATTTATGGAGCTTGTTGAGCACCAGTTGAAGTTGCATTTGGATCACACTGATGCCGCTGGATGAACACAAAATGGCAAAATCGTTCACAAACAGCGATGCCTTTACAGGTTATCGCACAACCGACGTTATACTATTTATGGCAATGGCAAACAGAGTGACACAGCACCGATCCTTGGAGGATGCCATTTTCAAGAGGGCGACTGCTAGACAGTTTGTCACTGACGCGAACTCGGAAATATCTCTTCGATAATTTTTTTTTTTTTTGAGGAATAGGGGGACCTTCCCCCTCAGTCCCCGCGAGTGCAAGGTTCACAGAATGACGTACTTCCAAGTGGTGTCGTAGGCCTTTTCTCTATCAAATAGTACGGCCACATGGTGTTATCTCAGGGCGAACGATGTTGAAATTTCAGTTGCCAAGGCGACGAGATGGTCCAGGGTTGACCGGTGTTTCCCGAATCTGCACTGGATACGTGTGAGCAGATTTCTGTTCTCCAAAGTCCAGACCAAACGCTGATTTACCATCCGTTCCAGCACTTTGCAAACGCAGCTGGTAAGAGAGGGGCGCAGAGAGAGAGAGAGAGAGAGAGAGAGAGAGAGAGAGAGAGAGAGAGAGAGAGAGAGAGAAGGGGGACGGTGGCTCGATGGCAATGACCGATCCTTTTCCTTCTTCAGGGCTGGGGTAACTATAATTTCTCGCTATACAACAAGGATGGTGTGCGCTTCTCAGTTCTATGTGTTCATAGTGCGCCGCGAGTTCTTCTCCAATCACATCTGGAGAAGAGATCATCTCTCCATCTTTAAGGAGACCTGACATCGTATTTGGTGAAAAGTGTCCTTTTATCTGGCGAATTTGCATACCAAGCGTGGTGGCGTGTGACAATTGAGACCGCAGACATATGCTCTCCATGAAGCATTTTTGCACTCTAAAATTGTCCTCCAAGTATTCGCCCTGCATATTTTATATTCCACGAGGTTATTCACAGTTGGATAATGTTAGAGTCGCGCCAGTGCTTTTGTCCGAGCACTGACCGCTCTGGAGCAGTTCACATTCCACCACGGGTCAAAAGGGTGTTGAGGTTTACAGGTTGAATCCGGAATTGCGATAGAAGCAGCAAAGAGTATTGCGCTATTAAAATGTGCAGTCATTTCATCCACATTGTCGAAGGGACCATCTGACAGGTTAACATTTTGGAATGTTGACCAGTCAGTACACTGCACGATCCATTGAGGGGGGGGGGCGAATATAACCACAGCGAAGTTGATCGATGTGGACAATAGTGGGGAAATGGTCGCTTCCATTGAGATCTACTGCATAGCAGTAGCGAGTGAAGGGCTGCAAAGGGCTACATCAATAGCCGTGCTCGAGTTCGTAGCTAGAGCGAAATGTCTTGATTCACCAGTATTGACAATCACCAGATTAGAAGTGTCGATGACAGATTCCAAAACGGCACCCCTTTGACAAGTTTGGAAAGAACAACAAAGAGGGCTGTGGGCGTTTACATCATCAACAATCAAGAAAGGTGTGGACTATTGGTTTATTGGGCCTAGGAGGTCATCGACTGACACCATTTGTCCTGGGGGCATTTAGATGTTACATACAGTGAGTGTGGCGGATGGGATATACCTGCGCGCGCGCGCGCGCGCGCACACACACACACACACACACACTCTGTTTGAAGGTGTCTAGTCTGAACAGTGACTTCTGCAATACGCAGCGCGTCGTGAACCAAATTAGCGATACCACCATTAGCACGGTGGCAGTCATCGATATCTATGGGGTAAAACCGCGAAAGGACAAGGGGCGTGGTGGGACAAGATGTACTTCTTGTAAACAAAATATTGAAGGCGTATAGCGGGATAAAAAGAGTTTTAGTTCGTCCCGCCGGAGAGAAAATCCATTGAGATTCCAGGATAAGAGAGCCGTAGTTAAGAGTTTAAGATGTAGTAAAGAGGACTCTTTCTTTTCCTTTTCCTGTTTCCGCCTCTGCTGCCCGAAGGGGCGAGTGTCCACCCCTGCTGAAGATTCCTCCGAGGCAGACTCCTCCTGGGTACTGCTCGACAGGCTAAGATTGCTCAGTGCGAGTCTCAGGAGTCGGGGTAGGTGGCCGGAGTTTGGAGGATCGGCCAATTTTAAGCGGGTCCGGGCCAGAGAAATGAGTGACATCATCCTTCACGCGGGGCTGAATGGATTTTTGGGGCTTCAACTTCGTCTGAGTAGCTTTCTTGGGGAGTGTTTTGTATTTGAAGGGAATTGTTTTCCCACCTTGCAGGGGCGATGTCTCTTCACGGAAATCTAGAGGAGACACCTGGCAACTGAAGTGGGCAACTGGGGAGTAGCAGGTGAAGTTTGGCAAGTCGCTGTTGCTTTCACCGTCTTGGCCAAAGTACTCGAGAATGAACGCCTGAGATCTACAGGGTTCTTCACAAGGTATCGAGTTTCACCTCACGAAATGGCACTTTTTCCGTCACTCTGATCTTTTGGATCTCCCTCTCTCTCAGAGAGATAGGGCACCTGCTGCAATTGGCCGCATGGTCTCCTCCACATCGAAGTGGAGGTGTTAAGGGATCCCTATCGTGCGTGGATTTTCCGCACTTTGCGCAAACAGGGCCATCGGCCATGCATCGTTGTTGAGTATAGCCAAACCTCTGGCACTTGAAGCAGCGCAGGGGGTTTGACACATACTGCCGCAAATGGAGATTATAAAAAACTAATCTTCTTTGGGAGAAAAAGATTGAAAGTCAAAATCAAGGAAGAAGTGGGGATCTCTCTCCCATTTTCCTTCCTTTTGATCCTAAACACCTCCGTTACGCCCTAACTCTTAAAGAAAGATAGGAGTTCCTGTTCGGTTTCAGACGCGAAATCATCGTGGTTGACCACTCCCTTAGATTAAAGGTAGGGTGAGTGGTCACTTCCACTTGGAGATCGGCAATCTGCTTAGTTTTTTAGATTTTTTCAATCTGCTCGTCGGTAGATGCTTCGAAGAGAATGGTACCACTTCTTTGACGCACCACCGCTTGAAGTTTTTCGAACGAGTCCCCTACGGTTCGCGCGAGACGGACTGCATAGAACTTCTGGAAGTTGTTGTTTCTTCTTCCGTGCATCACATCGAAAGGAAACGTGACCTTTTTGGTCTATCTTCTTCCGTAAGGAACAAGTTTCTCAAATCGACCGTACGCTCATAGCATGGCCTCTTTCTTCCGGAAGAGGGCCAAGTGTTTAGTCTTATGCTCCATAGAATTGAAAGGACCAGGGTTGACACGGAGATATAGTGGGGAAATGACACAGCGCTGCACCGCCGTGGATCCTCCCGCTCACCCTGGAGTTCACTAAAAGACGTAGTCCGAGCCGATTGATCGGGAGTGGGTTAGCTCCCGACTGTCCGACTAGAAGAGTCTGAGGCCAAAGAAAGTGTATTGGGACCTACAAGGTGCAGAGACTTCCCCTCAGTCACTAGGGCTCACCGGTGTTCGCGGGCGAACATGGCTAGAGCGGGTGTAATCATAAGAAACCAGCGTCAAGGCGACAGTCGGGAACGCATACACAGACACCTCAACTCCCAGGTCACCCATTCCCATCGACACGGGTCGACATGCACGGCAAACACATGGGTTCAGTCACATTCAGCATACAGAAAAGGCCAGTGAGGAAGAAAAAAGAGTGAAAAAGAATATGGATGACATGAAATGAGAAGCAAAATGAAAAATGGAGAAAGGAACACTTGAGAGCCTTCTCTACATCCTCCCGTCCGGACGTGCACCAACCCACCTCGACGGGCAAACCAGTTATTAGTAGTAATGAATAAGCCACCTCAATTTGCAAAAGTACCGTTTCCGTTGAGTTTGAGAGTACTTCGCACAATCTGCCCATCTTTGCATAATCTCACAACCCAAAGGAACCAATGAATAACACATCGTACTGAAAAACTAAAGATGTCAAAAAAGTATGGGGATGATTGTATGATTCAGGATCAGAGAAATAGACAATACGAGGTCACATTTATGTGTCATGGACTTGCAAAACGACAAGATGGTAGTGTGAGAACACTATTATTCTCTGATTTAACGTATATTACAAAGAAATCGTAAAAACTGAAGCCCTTGGATTGAAAAACATTTTTGAGGTGGAAGAAATAACAGAAATGTCAAACACTCTTTACCCTCTTTTATAATGCAACCAATTTTTGACTCATCCTTGAATTATGGGGCAACATTTATAATAAATTCAAGTAAACCCAAAACATTTATTAGCAGTTTAAAAAAACACCCCCTCAGACAAAATTAAGGACATAAATACCTATCCATACAAAACTATTTACATTTTTGTGGGCAACAGATAAAAAACTCACCCTTTGAAATGTTACTATCCTTTGATGATAGATAATACTGCACAATTATATGAAGTACAAACATGACTAGTGATCCAAGTCCATACACCAGAAAGGTAGTATGGCCTCCATATGAATCAAACAGAACTCCTCCAAGTAAACTCCCGAACGAGACACCTGAAACATTTGCAATAATTTACATGTAAAACATTAAAAAAAGATTAAAATACCCAACCAAATTAAAATAAAATGATTTATTTGATTTATTTCATTGATCTCACTGTTACAGCTAATGTCTGAAGTTGGCTAACTCACGAATTAGCCCCATAATGTTAACATTATCCGACATGGGTGAATAAAGTTCGAAGTAGGAACTGCTACGAAGCACACTTCGGACTTTAATGGGATGAAGTGATCATTTGTAAAAAAGTATGTGACTGGAGTAGATGAACTTAATTATTATGATGAGGAATAGTAGGTATTATTCAGTAAACACGAAGCAGATTGCATGTGGATAGTTGAGACAAAAGTTTATTGATACAAAAGGTGTGTAGTTTTGAGTACGATAGATACGACATACTTTATCCTTAACTAATTGTATGCCTCAGCTGACGCTTCACTACACATTTTGAGTTGGTTGGTTGGTTGATTGATTGTTAGTGATTCCGAGCGCGACAACTGCTAAGGTCATTAGTACCGTAAGTGTAGAGCATATTTTTCCTCTGGATGTGACGGTGACCTTCCCCCGCTGGATGGAACGATCCGGTGCCGACCTACCGTCGGCTAGCGAGGTTTTCCTCTACCAGGTATCTCCTACCAGCGGGACACCGCCCCAGCCGGTCTCCCGGCATGTGTAGTGTATGTGAGTAACTAAAGGGCGAGGATATGAAAAGAGGAAGGAAAGATAGCGTGGGGTCCGAGGCCCCCTTGCTAGGGTACTGCTCCGTCATTTCCAGGTCTTGATAAAAATACGGAAAACTACCGATCAGAGCAGCCGGTCGCTAGAATTCTCCTCCAGACGACTCAATTCGATCTAACAGACAAGCTAGTGTCTAAAATCCTGCCACCGTCAGGTCTCGAACCTAGGACCTCCCGATCAGAGGCACTGCAGTGACATCAGTTGATGCCCGGGTGCAACTCTGGCCTTCTCCATTTACAAACTAGTGATTAAACAGCACGTACTTTCTCGCCTGTACTTTCACGCAAAATTACGCGAAAAGTACTCAAATCTTCGAAAAATTATACATGACCTTGTTTGAAAATCTATCTTTAAGGAACATATTTCATTAAGGGAAAAATCTTTATCTTTAATTTTGTTGTTGTAGGTAGTCGCCGAAAACATTATGAACTTTTGCAATTTTCTAAAATCAGGGTTTTTAACGAACATGAGACCTGCACCATTCTCTTAAACGTCCTTTCCACTATCCAACAACAAAATTTAATCAAAACGATGGAGCCTTTTTTTAAATTTGGAAAATGTTCCAGGGGCTTCATGAAAGTACCCCTAGAATTAAAATATAAGTTTCAAATTCAAGGGACCACGACATCATCCAGATCGATTGTGAAATATCAATTTTGGAGAAAATAGGCTGAACCGTTTAGCCGTTAGCGTTGTTCACAGATGGACGGACAGAGGTTTTGCCGTCATTCGATTTTTCGGTATCAATGACCCACAAAATATGAATTCTGACTACACCAAGTGACAGAGTATTTTTTCTAAATTTAGAAACTGGATTTATCCATTTTCCGTCACCAGGGTCCTGTAATCGAGTTTTCTGCCGAAAATTCCCCATCTTCCCCGCCGCATTACATAACTTTCTCTCTACTCCGTGACGAAAAAGTAAAACCAACCTGGAGATTGAGCAACGCGTACGTTCCACAATATTTTCATGCCAAAATACTCCTCGTGATCACAGGACGCTTTGCAGACTGAAAATCATCATACTGTACACTAGCCAGCGCTCTCTCGCGAACTGCGTATTTTCTTCCCTTTCCTCAAATCTAAAACAATTCTAGCGTGACTCCGGTATTTATACTCTAATTTAAACTTAGTGGCACTTCAAGATCACTAGCTAGAAGGAAAGGGGGACATTGTGTCCAATCGTGAGCGTCTATACCAAAAATTGAAGTCGCAACGAAGATCCCGATTGGATGACCAGAAGTTTTTGAATGAAGGACCTTTCTTCGATGTCCCTCTTTCAGTCTAACTCCTGACCTTGAAGTGCCACTACGCTTAAATCGGAGTATATAGTTGTAATTGCACTACTCGCAACTTGTCGTCTTGTAGTAATATCGGTTGTTGGACTTGCACCCACGGCTGCCGCCGTTTCGTCCATAATTCATTGCATTGGTTTCCCTGCATTCTTCCCTTTTAAATAGTTATATATATTAATAACTATTTGTTTCCCCCATATTGGAGCACTTTACCACTCTTGCGCATTACGGTTGGTGGATGACATTCTAAATTAATTTAGCAAAGAAAAAGAAATTAAATTTAAATATTATAAATGTATCACAACCTAAAAACCAAAATGAAGATAAGTAAGCGAAATTACATTTAACTTTGTCGTGATTAAAACCATAAATCTCCAAGCCATCACATCAACGAAACACAGGCGAACGAATACAGGTACACAACCGGAACGCGTACTTTCTGAGCACAGCATGATACGGCAACCGAAGCACGTGGCATTGTGATAGTGGCTAATCAAACAGCCAAACGTATACCTTCCTACAAAAATCAAGATATTCTAAAGATATTCAGCACGATTTGTTGTAAATATATATTGTATTCGAGGCATAATTTTGCTAATATAATTGTAATAAAAAATTATGTATGTGAAGATTTGAAATTTGAACAATTTTGAAATCTTAAACGGGGGAATTTCTTTACCGGAAAAACCCATTTTATAATTGATGCTACTTAATTAGGCGAATCCCTTCCCATTTACTTTGGGATAATGAACGCACATTCTCCTCCCAATACGAGGAGGTGAAAGTTTTAGCTCAGTGAAGGGGAGAGGACGGGCCACGCGAGAGCGAGAAATGGAAAGACCACGAGAAGGATCTTGACTCACCTTTTATTGTCCCTAGTAGTGGCCGACGCAAATTCTTCAATTTCTCCCGCGACAAGTCGAAACGAGCTTTCAGCCTCAAACATCCGTCGTTCGTGTGCTGCAGTGATTTTCGACACGCTGCGCTTCGCTTGGGTCATAAGCAGCTTGATCTTAATTTCTCAGCCATCATCTCTAGCTTTCTTTTGGTTTATTGAGATTCTAGCTGGGTATCTCATTCACAAAACTAGTGTGAAGAAGTAGTTTTCTCACACATATCTATCAAGTCAGTAACTTTGGAATTCGATAATGATTTGATCTAAAAATTGACTTAACGATGATACGATAATAAAATTAAATGTACTATGTATAAATTCCATCCGCGTGCCCTTTCATCGGCTAAGAAAAGGCAAATAGTAACGAGAAGAAGGGTGTACATCCGTTGTATTTATTTTGTAATTTCTCGGCATTTCAAATATTAATTTTAGAACGTTTTATTTACCATTTTTGAGAGAAATATTACCTACATTAACATTTAATAATCGTTTAGAAAAGTCCCAGAATGTTCATAAATGTAGTCCCCAAAATGTTCGTAACTTGCAAGGAGTTGGTACCTCGGTGCTACTGCAACCAAAATTTGATATAATTTCACGAACTTTTTTTCAGTGAATTACAAGCGACCATTTAAAAATAGTTTAAAGTTTGACATTGAAGGTTAAATATCGATAGTCAAAAAATGCTATCGTGTTTTCAGTCAAAAAAGGCTGTCAATACTAATTCCGATAAAAAAATTACCAAATTTTTACTTTTTCGCATACTGGTTACGCAAACTTGCAGAAACTACGATTTTTCGACAGAAAAACTCGGGGCCCTCATAACGATAAAATGGATCAATCTTGTTCCTAGAAATAGTAAATTTCTTCCTCTAACACGTTGTATAGTCAGAATCCACGTTTGGTGGGTCCTTGATACCGAAAAATTTGATTACGGCAAAATGTGTCTGGTTAACCACAAAACCGTAAGCAGGATTTCACCACAATTGATACTCCCGATCGATTTGACTGATGTTGAATTGTATTGTATTTAGGTGTCCCTTGAATTTCAAACGGATATTTTAATTTTTGGGGGAACTTTACACAAAGCCAAAATATTTTACACAATTGTCTCAAAAAATGGCTCCAAATTTAAACTTACTTTGTCCTCTGATAGAGCAAAAGACGCTTAAAAAATGGCGTAGATAGCATTTTCGTTGAACTACAAGAATTTACGAAAATTGCAAACGTTAAATTTTTTAGGTGTCCTCCTACAAGCACAATAATGAAATTAGAGATTTTTTCTGAATAGAATGTTTTTCAAAGACATCTTGATATAAGGCGATTTTCATATGTTATGAAAATCTGAGTAGTTTTCGAATAATTTTGCGTTAAATGTAGGCAATTTTGAAACAATTATTTTCTCAAAACGGTCCCAAATCTTTCTTTTTAATTTTCCTCGTAGGTAGCAAAGGGCCGACCTGGATGGCCAAGGTGGCCAAGGGCGTGTACCGACTCAGCGCTTCGGTCCCATGGGTCGCGGGTTCGAGTCCCGGCTTGGGCATGGTTGTTTGTCCCTTGTCCCTCGTGTATACGTTGTAGCGGAGGGCCTCGCAGTCTGCTGACCCCAGATCAGAGAGTCCGCACGCATGTTAGATTTATGGTCGAATAAGCGTCCCAGCGGGGCGTAAAGGGTAACCGGTTATCGGCTGGAAAATAACCTAGAGAAAAACGTAGCGAATGAAGGTAACATTTTTTTCTCTGATTCATTTTCAGCAAACACTATATTTACGAAAATTTAAAAAATGCAAAAGTACAAAAAATGCAAAAGTTTTCTTACATAAAATCTGTTCTAAAAAATAAATCTTAAATAAGATCATGAACAATTTTGGGAAAAAATTATACTTGAAATTAACGCAATTTATAATTCTTTTTCTCAAAAACGGTCCAGATATATTCTTTATTTTTCTTTTCATTTATAGAGCAAATGACGCCCAAAAATCGTGCGGATTACGTTTTCGTTGAACTCTCTGAATTTTCGAAGATTGCAAAAACGGTCCAGATATATTCTTTATTTTTCTTTTCATTTATAGAGCAAATGACGCTCAAAAATCGGGCGGATTATGTTTTCGTTGAACTCTCTGAATTTTCGAAGATTGCAAAAAGTCAGAAATGTTGTGGGGAAAGTATGTGCAGCTGTACCACTAGTTTCACTACCAAGGACCCACAGAACTTGGACTCTGCCAACACAATGCCTTAGAGAAAGTAATTTATTGCACATAGGAAAATAATTTATCGGTGTTTTCGATACCAATACCAGGGCTATATATTACAAGATTTTTTTCGGCGTCTTCCTAGAACTACAATTATGAAGGTATTTTTCATAATGAAATATGTTAATCTAAAACAGATCTTCAAAAAATGTCATGTTCAATTTTTCGAAAATGAGTTACTATTTTTTGTGAAAATGTTTGTCAACATTTTTTTCTTAAAATACTATTTTCTATTTTTTCTTAAAAACAGCATTTTTATTATATTTTGAACTCAGATAGCGTAAAGGAGGCATAAGAGAATGGTGCAGGTCTCATGTTCGTTGAAATTCCTAATTTTTCAAAAATTGCAAAAATTCGAAATTTTTTGGGTGTCGTCCAACAATTACCATTATGAAGATTTTTTCTTAATGAAATGTGCTCTATCGAAACAGATCTTCAAATAAAGTCATATACAACTCAACTCAAATAAAGTCATATACTCACATTTTTCGAAAATATAAGTATTTTTTTGCGCAAATTGGAGAAGGATTTGAAATGGTAAATGAGAATTTCCTGCGTTTGGTTTGAGGCGGTGTCAGTCTGTAAAAGTAATTTGAGAAGTGCTTGGAGGCAGTTGGATATTCTAAAAACCCCTTCTCATTGTTTAACTTAATATTACCTTAATAAATTAACTTAATACTACAAGTCGTGGAAAATTAGGTACGAAAACATACACTAAGTCGCAATGTAAATGCATATTACGTAATCGTCATAAATATTGCGAGGAAAAGCATGCTTTCTCGCAATCATTTGCTCGAAGACGAAAGTAATATAGAGGTTATTAATTTCGAGTATTTATTGCTTTGAGCGTTTCATTCAGGCCCTACAGACCATTCTAATTTCGGAGATTTACAACATTTTAAAGATTTATCTTGATGGATACACGCGCGGTGTTGCCGACGTTTGTGTTCAATGAAATCTATTCGAAAAAACTAGTTCTTTAAAAAAAGTAAGTACATTTTTAAAAAAGTATGGGTACTTTGGCGTATTTTGCGTATTCTAATTTCCCGTGGTACATTTGCTAGCATCCAGGAAATATCTGATTGGAATGCGACAATGGCACTCCGCCCCGAGAGACGGCAGTTGTAGATCCGTGAATTCCTTCTCATTCTTGGAACCAGATTTAGTATGGAACGCAGTTTTAATTGTCGAATAAATGTTGATATTGGCTTGAAAATATTAACTTTTCGCACCTATATCCTACGATTTGTAATGGGCTTTACAAAAACTAATGACCGACATGTGTTAATTCGGACAGAAATTGCAGTATGAATAGCATTACGTAACCATTACTAAGGTCGACGATTTAGCACCACGAGTTTAAATCCTGCTTCCCACTCGAAAGTGAGACAACTGCTTAATGTTTCTGGATTTCAGAGGGAAGAAATGGGCAGAAGGAGTTAGTCCTGTGCAGTTCACTCTGCTATGAGAACACAGTTCCTTTATGGTTAACTACCCTTTTTCTCTAAAATCAATACAACAATATTATACAACACTTTGTTGAGAACACATTTCAACTTAATAATTTCCCAATATATAATCTGTTAACAGTATTCAACACATTACATCTAGCTTTTAAGAGCTGCTTTACTTTTCACACTTCCTTAATTCACTTAGAAAATTTTGCAGTACTCCAGTAATGCTACACCAATGTAACTGAGGAACGAACATTCATTAACGAACATTTTGAAGAAAAACTTTGGAAATTAATGATCGAAATTCTTGTTTACATATTCTTTAACGATTTTTAACTTTTGTTTCTATTTGACTACGAAATAAAAAATATAAATATTCCATACCAACTCCTTCAAAGAGAGCTCCTACAAGACCTTGTACTGTAGCTTCAGTTCCTGGAGGAGCAACTATGCTTGCAAAAGAAGCCATCGTGGCATAAAATATGCCAAATGTTATTCCCTGAAAAAGCTCTATGGGCAAGCACCACCATGGGTTTGTGAGCTGAGAGTATAAAATAAAACGGAGAGCAATACCCAATAAGACAAGCGTCATTGTATGAATGTGCCCAATTTTCTTCAAAATACGTCCTGAAACAAAAAAACAAACAATGAAACTCCAAAAATACGACAGCAGCCTCTAGTAGTAGTAGCCGAGTAGCAGCAGCAGCGGCAAAAGCGGTGGTGGTGGTAGTAGTAGTAGTAGTAGTAGTAGCGGTAGTAGTAGTTGTAGTAGCGGTAGTAGTAGTTGTAGTAGTAGTAGTAGCGGTAGTAGTAGTAGTAGTAGTAGTAGTAGTAG
Source organism: Teleogryllus occipitalis (assembly GCA_011170035.1). Taxonomy (NCBI): domain Eukaryota; kingdom Metazoa; phylum Arthropoda; class Insecta; order Orthoptera; family Gryllidae; genus Teleogryllus; species Teleogryllus occipitalis. Next base: position 108,683 of record BLKR01003522.1, on the reverse strand, counting down.
TAGTAGCGGTAGTAGTAGTAGTAGTAGTAGCGGTAGTAGTAGTAGCGGTAGTAGTAGTAGTAGTAGTAGTAGCGGTAGTACTAGTAGTAGTAGCGGTAGTAGTAGTAGTAGTAGTAGTAGTGGTAGTACTAGTAGTAGTAGTAGTAGTAGCGGTAGTACTAGTAGTAGTAGTAGTAGTAGTAGCGGTAGTACTAGTAGTAGTAGTAGTAGTAGCGGTAATACTAGTAGTAGTAGTAGTAGTAGCGGTAGTAGTAGTAGTAGTAGCGGTAGTAGTAGTAGCGGTAGTAGTAGTAGCGGTAGTCGTAGTAGTAGTAGCGGTAGTAGTAGTAGTAGTAGTAGTAGTAGTAGCGGTAGTAGTAGTAGTAGCGGTAGTAGTAGTAGTAGTAGCGGTAGTAGTAGTAGTAGCGGTAGTAGTAGTAGTAGTAGCGGTAGTAGTAGTAGTAGTAGTAGTAGTAGTAGCGGTAGTAGTAGTAGTAGTAGTAGCAGTAGTAGTAGTAGCGGTAGTAGTAGTAGTAGTAGCGGTAGTAGTAGTAGTAGTAGTAGTAGTAGTAGCGGTAGTAGTAGTAGCGGTAGTAGTAGTAGCAGCGGCAGTAGTAGTAGTAGTAGCGGTAGTAGTAGTAGTAGTAGTAGCGGTAGTAGTAGTAGTAGTAGCGGTAGTAGTAGCGGTAGCGGTAGTAGTAGTAGTAGTAGCGGTAGCACTAGTAGTAGTAGTAGCGGTAGCACTAGTAGTAGTAGCGGTAGTAGTAGTAGTAGTAGTAGTAGTAGTAGTAGTAGTAGTAGCGGTAGTAGTAGTAGCGGTAGTAGTAGTAGCGGTAGTAGTAGTAGCGGTAGTAGTAGTAGCGGTAGTAGTAGTAGCGGTAGTAGTAGTAGCGGTAGTAGTAGTAGTAGTAGTAGTAGCGGTAGTAGTAGTAGTAGTAGTAGCGGTAGTAGTAGTAGTAGTAGTAGCGGTAGTAGTAGTAGTAGTAGTAGTAGTAGTAGTAGTAGTAGTAGTAGTAGTAGTAGTAGTAGTAGTAGTAGTAGTAGTAGTAGTAGTAGTAGTAAACAAAAAATATAAATATACAGAAAACTCACTAATACGTTTTACAGGCGACCGAAGGGGGAAAAATGTTAAAAGGAGAACAATGCATAACTGAAAATTATGAGCAAAACAAAAACTCAATATTTTTACATTGGCGTGCTCCACTGTTGGACCAACGTTAGTTTTGATTTACGTAGTCAAAGTACAGTAAAAACTGTATGTGACGTATGGGGGAGAAGTACGATATGCGCACGTTTTCTTTAGCTCCAGAATCTCTTCCCAACATTTTAACTATAAATAGTTGAATGATGAATAAAAGTTTCAAAAAAAGCAAAGTTAGCTACTTTTGAAAACTTAGACATTTTCATTCCCAAGTTATAGAAAACTTATTTGCATCAGTAAACAAACTGCAAATTTCATTTCATTTTTGCATTGCTAATAAAATAGTAACACCCCGGCTCTAAAAGTCCACAAGCAACACAAAGGGCCATATTAGCATTTGCTCACTAGATCACGGGAACCAGACAAAAATCAGATCGAGATCGGAAGCTGAAGTACCGGTCATTGATCCGGGAGCTGGAGTACATTTCTTGTTACTTAGAAGACACGCAGCCCGGGCATAGCCACATCCGGAGGAAAAGAGAACATTCATATTCACACCTACGCAGTCGGTCCTTAAGGTCTGTGTCACAAGCGCATTGCGTTGAACCGTCACGTAAAGCTGATGATGTCAGCTGCGCCGACAAGCGTCGATGCCTGCGCACACGAGTCGCTGAACGCGTGTCGTAGATTAATACAGTAACTTATGCGAAACGGTACCCGAACGGTCTTGGCGACGTTCGTTGTGTCCAGAGCTCAACCAACAATGTAAGTCATGATAAAGCGCGTTTTCTAACTTTCAACGCGCGACGACCGTTAGGCGACACGCGTTTGCAAGTGCGCTCGTCTGCCGTTTCGCATAAGATACAATGTTAATCTATGACGCGCGTTACGTGACTCGTGTGCGCAGGCATCGACGCAACTGACGTCATCAGTGTTAGGTGACGTCAGTCAACGCAACGCGACGATTGTGTGACATGGTCTAAAATGTCATTATAAGTTTGATTCCCTCGAGTTTCAATATTTCATTCAAATACGCCGAATTTTCATCGTGCAATGTTGGTGAACATTATGCAACGACGCACCGGATGACATTAGCGCCCATATTTATTCATCCTGTAGTTTCGACCACAATTCGAAAATGGAGAGTTGGGACCATATGTATTGTATATGTAAATGTCTCACTTATGTCGTTTTGGAGGTTCTACGGTCTTAAATGGACTTTCATTATAACATAAGCGTGAAAAACATATAAACGTAAAACGCACATCTGAAATAATTTAGCATGGGAAGTGTAGGAATTTATTCACGACCTACAGAAAACAGTATATAAATGTGAAAAACGTGTAAGTGCGAAACGTATAAACGGAGTTTCACTGTACTTCAACATCTTACAAACATACTCACACATCCCCAGAAAATTGCATTTTTGAGGCAATAACATGATAAATGTGACTTGTGATTCCTAGTATATTTACTTATCCACTATTGGTGCTTTACTGCATTCTAGCGCATGTTATTTTTTCAGCAATGCATTGATATGGCATGAAGAGAAATTTTATGATTCTAAACAGTCACATAGATCATCATAACACTTGTAGTCTAAATTAGGTATATATTCCATACTTATAATGCATACATAAAACAGAATGCAAATATTCCAAATCCATACCTGACAAGAAGAAAAATGGCAATTCTCCACCAAAGCACTGAATACCCATTACGAGACCTTCGAGTGTCTTAATCCAATTTGATGTACCACATCCATAATTCTTGGCAAGATCTTCCAAATGCCTGTAAGAAAAGTTCATATTTTATGTACAAACATATTATATATTAAAATTCTTCAATATAAACAGCATCATTAGTAATTATTAGGGAATGGATTTTCATATTTCAATACATAATTTTATGGTAGAATATACCTGCATTCAATTATTCTTTTAGAGTTTACATAACAATTTGAATGCATTAAAATCTGTTAATTTTTACATATCTTGGTACAATGGCATTTTACACGTTTGGCCTATTACTACATATTTTGTTACTTTTTAATATAGTGACATGACGAAACGGAATATTTCAAATATGAGTTTGTAAATAAATATTCCAGGAATCGTATTTCTGTGAAACAAACAAATCAATTGGGAGTTTTTGCACCCTCGAACGTTAAAACAACCGAAAGCACTATCGATCTTCTGCGCATGCACAGTTCAACTTTCGCATCACTTTAATGCATATGCGCATGCGCAGAAGATTGATATTGCAGTCCATTGCTGCCCGTTAAGGCGTGCAAACATTCTGTACTTTTATGATCTCTAGACTTTTGCCGTGAATTATAACACGCTTCCCCCGCTGGGAAGCAAGGAAGAACGAATATTTCCAAAACAGAGGCAATCGCAAACACATGCTTGCTCATATTTCATAGCCAAATATAACTCAATAGAAACCTGTCAGACATTTCCTACTGATCGATGTTTTCTAATGCGTCCCTGCCCAGTGTCAGGGATGAAATATTCAAAACCTATTCAGAAATCCTATTGATGCATCTCGAGCTCGCGAATAATCCTCTGGAATGTGATATGATCAATCTGTGGCATTATGTACAGTAAAATGTCTAAACCGGAAACTGTACAAGTCGGAAAACTGCTTTAATCGGAAAAATTCTTCGGTCCGTGAAGTGAATGGCATTTTACACAGCATAAAAAGGAACCTGTCCAACGCGGAAACGGAACGGTTTTTCATGTCCTGCAGGCACAACACTGAAGGAGAGGGGGTTCAGCTGTCAGCGTAGAATTTGACCTTGAACTCGCTTGTCTCTGAAGGTGTGGGCCGTAGGGGAATTCCCTCTCTCCCGACTGAGTGTGGGAAGGTGTACGGGCACGGCTTCTATTCACGCATCTCCCTGCCCCGCGTTGAAAATCATAACCCCTCCACCAGATACACATTGCTCAAGGCCATGCCAGGGTATCAGAAAGTCATAGTACTGGGTTATCAATCATTGTGCATTGAAAGTCAGCAAGCAGTCTGAATACAGCCAATAAGGTGTACATTTTTCAACTCAGAAGCTGTAAATGCAGAGTGTTTAATATTCATTTATTTTTTTCCATAAATACGTTTTATGTTAATGTATTTTGATAATTATAATACAGTCATGTAATTTACTACTTTCAGGGCAGAAACGTCAATATCACAAATGTCATAAAACGGACAACCTTGCTTAAAACGGAAACCTCCCTGAACCAGAATTTTTTTGTCCCGATCGATTCCGGCTTAGACGGATTTTACTGTACAATAAATTAAGTTCAATTGCAATGTTGGTAGAGTACAGTTTTCGTGCGAGTAAACTACTTCGATAATTCGTACCGCGAGTGTAGTGCATGCTATATCTCCGGGAGTGGCGGTGTTTCTCCCTGCTGACACTGCACACCGGGGCCCGACCTACTCGCCGCCTTGCGGGTTTATTCCCCCCAGATATTTTTCCAAGCGGGGAACCGGCCTAGCCGGGACATGTCTAATTCTCCAACACATATGGTAGTGTCGTGAATTAAATGTGTGTAACGAGGAGAGGAGGGGAAAAGGATTGGGAAAGAAAGAGCGCGCGCAATCCAAGGCCTGTTTTGTCAAGTTTTGCTACGGCATTAGCCAGAGACTGACCGGAGAAACCACGGAAAACTTCGATCAAAGCAACCGAATACTAGATGTCTCCTCCAGACAGTGGCTGAACTAGATCTAGCAATCTAGCTAGTGTCAAATCCCACACCGAAGGGTCTCGAACCCAAGGACCACCCGGTTAACGATGCTGCAGAAAGTAAGTAAACAATGTTGGATTTAAGGGGAGAATGGTATTCGAATCTCCCCCATCCGATCCATCCCTAGCTATGCAAGGACGCTGTTCACGTGCATCTCGTAAATAACACCGTACATTCTACGTATGTATTGTATATTTTGTTTAAAACTCGTACTGTTTGGTGCACAATTACTGTTGTAGAAGTAGAACGTTCGTTCCACTACTCCGAGTCCATTTTTAGACGACCATATTTTCTGTTCGAAAATTTGAAAATGCTTGTATGGGGCAATTTTAGCAACACTAGCGTGTATTTTTATTTTATTATCTAGTGTTTCTGACATATTTTTTGATACATATATCAAGGGGTGACCAGCAGAAGGTGAACTAACAAAAACCTAATTTTACGGGAACAACAAAAAAACCTTTAATTATCAAAATATTGATATTTCTGCATTGGTTTTGCGTCTAAATAGTTTCTCTTTGCCTCATTGTATGTACAGCATCAATATATCTACGTTTAAGTCTATTACAGCATATTAGTCATTTTAGGAACATTCTAGAGGCAGAAGGTGCTATATGCGCCTGTTAGCACCTTTTGACGTCTGACAGACAGTAGATTAAATAAAATCTGAATTGGAATATTCAATGAATTTTGAAGTAATTAAACGTTCAAATACGTTTACTCTTATACACACAATCAATCAAGCAATTGAAACTAACATGTCAAGTTTACATTATGGAAGCCAATTCAAAGCAACTTTAGAACAAGGGACATTCTTGTACCGAGTTCACTAGTTTCATTTAATGCTCTTTGTGTGCAGCAGGGGCGGATCGATCCGATTATCTTGGAGGGGGTCATCATAAATTTTTGTTCAATAATAAACATATGTTATATTTTATATTTGTAGCGTATATATGGTACTATACAATGATTGTTTAAATAATTACATAATAAATTGCATTCCAGGGTCAATAAATAAATATTTAAATCAATTTTGTCAAATTAAAGAAAGTAACGAACGAAAACAGAGCATGCCTCCCCCCACTGAATCGCCAATGGTGTGCAGTACTCATGGCAGATAACACCTTTTACATCTTACCGTATGTGGAGTGTTTTCGCTTGAACTGCGTACCCTTGTAGATTTTATACCATTTTCCAGCATCTTTGAGCTTCGTATTATTCACCCTATGCCAGTCATCATAATTTACCAGCCTTTTTTATTTTAATTCCAAAGTTTTACGATGTTCGTTATGGGTGGCTTGCGTGCCTTGTCCGCCATTTCTACGCAGATAGCACCTTCTGCAACTTATGTCGACTTTCGAATGTCGAAAATAATGCATTGTAGAATGTGTAGGCTCACGAGATTGCACCCGCAACGTAGTTTCCTCAGATACAACCGTCCTACATTGAAATGTAACTTTCGGCGAAAGTGTCCGCTTTAACCAGCAGTCCTTTTGCTGGTTAACCCCCTTCATATATATAACATCAATTTCTAAAAAACGACTAGCTTAAATACGAAGGTGTACACATATTTGAAATCGTCTTTTTAAGCCCATTACAATATGCTAACATTTAGCATAGGATTCCATTAAAAAAAAACAAAGTTGATCTTATATCTTAGTAGTAAAAAAGACGAAGTATGCTGTACTCAAGTAGCTTAGGTAATCGACTGTCCAAACATTTTCGTATCCTGCACGGTTGAGGAGATACAAGGGGTGTTATCACTTAGTTGTTTCAACCAACAAACCTATTATATATATATTGGCGTTATGGTGGTTATGGAGGTTGTCTAATTCCATGACGTCACTATATATAGTGATGTCATGGAATTAGACAACCTCCATAACGCCACCATCAGCTACGAAATCAGTCACTCTTAATCTCCGTATAGGCTATAAGCAAAGAGAGCTTCGACTGCGCTCTTCTAAAAAGCTACACATGTTACATCAATACAAGCGGCAGTGTTTGAAGTTGAGTTACGCGTGAGTCAAGAACTTCGCAATCCTCATGAAAACTTGTGACACTTCTCATACATACTTCGATTTTAACAGTCGTCACTATCATGTACCGAGTTGAATTCTGCACTTATTCGTGCTAAATGTTGGAAAAAATCTGAAAATCCAGGTTTCCAAATCAAATTCCCGCCCCCCCCCCGTTTTTCAGGCTTTTTCAAATTCCTGTCCCCCCCCCCCCCGATTTTCATGGATTCCAGGTTCGCTGGTCACCCTGTACAAGCATTATTTGCAATGGCTATGCAGTATTATAATACTACACGAACCAGCGAAAGCGTTTCTAAGCCCCTAAAATTTCGTCTCCGCGCTGGAATTCGAAATCAGGTTCTTTGCGTTAACCCGTCATTAACATTACCCTTTACCACCGGCCAAACAGCTCAACCCTATAATATTCCCGGCGCTTTAAACAAGAAGTCACAACGTAGCACAGAGTCAGAATATTGTCAACATGGAGAACTGGGAGCAAGTTAAAACTCGTGTGTTTTAACTTGCGTTCGACGATGACCAGAGTGGTCATAATCTTTTATATAACAATTAGTTTCTTGGTACTAGACGTAATATAATTCTTAAATATCGATTGGTGATGGAACGAAGAAAATTATTTATGGAATTCAGTGTCGCCTGAAGATAAGGCCAAAAGTGCCCTGAAATGTTGCACGAATGAAAAAAGACATTTAGTAAATTCGTTGAACTCTCTGAATTCTCTAAACTTGCCAAATTTAGAAATGCAAATAAGTATGTATTGTTGTACTACATCAAACTATCTATGTATAGAATTAATTTGCAGAAAAGTTCGATTGTGTTCCATTCCGTACCGTATAGTGAATGGGATGGTAAAGACAGCGATAATTTTCATCCGCGAGCGGTCATAACGAATGGGTAACAATACATTGTAGCGAGTGTAATAAATTGTCAAAACATTGCCACCTCGTACAAATTCGAGCACTTTTGATCGCTACGATTAATTAAAAAGTGGTTACGAACAAGACTGTTTGAAGAACAACTGACAGGCGTTTGTACATTCACGATTCTATAGAACAATTCTCCAAACTTGTGTAGCTCAGAATGGAGCGCTGAAATCAAATAGATTAAAAAAGGACACGCAGAGAGTCATAAACATTACGTTGACATACATGACATTTTGAAATTGTGTATGCACTACAGAATATTGTTGTGTCATACTATTGGAAAACATTTATTAAATATTGCATCTAGACTAACAGGCATATGGGACTGAAAAGCTGAAGAGTTTAATAACATTAAAATTTTAATTTTCTAACATAGTTAGCCCAAAGCTCGTTACAGACTACGCTGCGAATTATGGAAAATCGAAATAAGGGGCACTCATCCATTTTAACGAGTCGGCGAGCGAGTTTTCTCGGATACATTTCTTCTCCATTTGTTTTCTGAAATCTACGCGCGCGCTGTCACTGGTAAACACAACAGTGCTATGGAACCGAGTGAGGCTATCACAGCAGTGAAAATTGTGATAACCAACCGGTTTCTTACACTTTACTTGAATTGTTTCCTTAAAGGTAAATGAAGAGGAAGAACTTGGGTGTGAAGTTTCCCTTACTTTACGAAACCACACACATAATGAACGATGCAAAAATAAAACCAGGAGGAATTTCGGAAGAATTGCATTTATTCACGAAATAAATAAATCCAACAATACATTCAGGAAATACGATCATAAGAGAAGGTTTCCACTGGCTAAAATTTCATACGAACATTTAATACAACAACAAATGCGACTCGCAGCTGATCCCACTGCGTTGCCTCAGTTCATGACTTGTTAAGGCATTCGCGACATCGAAAGACCTATTTCTAGTGAGAAACACCAATATCTCTCTCCACATTTCTGGCAACGTATCTCTCGGCGTAGTCTGTCGCAGGCCTAAGCCACTTATTTGGATCCACTCCTGCCAGAAAGCACCAAGTTTTCTACGAAGTTCACGATGTTGCAATATATTATCCTGCGTTAAATATGTTTGAGACCAAGAAAAACAAAAATGTACTCATTTTCAGGTCCCCACCCCACCTCTTATTTTATAAAAAACTATTTTTATACGTTTATTTTCGTACATTCGGCAAAAAGTGTCAACGCCTGGAATGAGTAAGAATAATATTGTAAAAAAAAAATTTACTTGGCGATAGGTCCCCTTTGCCTTTATAAATTTTATTGGTATGTTCTGTTCCTTCCCCCTTCCATTTCTGATTATTCTTTTTTACTTGCTTTAATTGTTGTCTACTCAAAATAATAATGTTCTATTTTTTAAATTGATCTGCTCCCTCTCTGCCCATACGTGACCCTCTCTTCTTAAAGTGAGGATGTACAAGTATGTTCCTACAATGGGAATTTTCCCCTTTTTGTGGTTATCCGATAACATTTTTATGAAGTTCTATACATTTTTGTACAAATATGTGCTTAATTTAACATGTTTCAGTAATTTATCTCCCATCTATTTTATATTTTGTAGTTACTACTTATATATTTTTCACTTATACTTGATTTTTTAAAGAATTTCATATCTCATTTCTGTGTAACTTTTTGATTCTTTTTCTTTTCTTTATCTTTTGATTCTTTGATTTAATATCTTCAAAAATGTGTCTGACTTTTTTATTTTCAGACGTATTCATATCAATTGTATATTTTTGAATAACCTGATGATGCGTGTTTGTAACATAACAATAATATTTATGTACCAAGGGTGTTTAAGGGTTCTATCGATCGAGCGGCGACAAAACCGCCCTCTGGCCCGAGGTCATTAGAACGCCTTCTCGTCCGAGGTCATTAGAGCTAGTTAACGCCCGAGGTACATACATAATTTTATTGATTCAGTTTCACTAATTTACTAATTAACTATGTTAACTTGACTCGGTTAGTCTTTTCATATTTCCCTCCCATAATTCTCTTCGGAAGGAAACATGTAGCAGCATTCAACTGTTTTCATATTTCCCTCGTAACCACAGTCAACTCAATCCAGGTAAGTCATGCAGCGTATATGAAACTCCGTATCGAAGGCAATAAAAAGCTCTAACGTATCAGTAAAAAATAAATATACTTTATGTATTTACGTGCCAAATATCAAAGATATGTTCGGGGAGTGAAACATACTTTAAAAATTTAAAAACTAATTTTCACGAGTAATGTTGCATTTTCCTTTTAAAATCGTACCGAAATAAAGGGTACTACAAGAATTTTCTCATGCACGCCAGCTCCATCGAAGTCGATTCCGACACGAAGGGCGTGAATGGCCTGGCCAAAATCTGTAGTTGATTTGCTTCTCCCAAACGTTCCTATTGAACAGAGACGAATATTTTCTTATCAACTGTAATTCTACTTAATATGTGTATGAATTAGGGCAGAGATCCCAGAGCTCAAGAAACAGTGCAACTTTGCACTTCTCAACAAAGTACGTCACCCAGAGTTTTCAACGTTAAACAATAAATGAAAATAAAGTCTTTACAGTCCAATTTTCTACATTTTTCCATCTGTAGGCCGCTCCCATTGTTCTGTATTGTAAGCGTTGTCTAACTGAAGTGGTATAACAATGATTTTCTGAACGAATCTTGAGAGAAAGAGGAGTTTATCAATTTAATTAATTCTTTCGGTTTAGATATTACAATACATGTACCTACATAGACCACACTAAATTCAAAGAAGGCAATTGATCAAATATTAATAACAAAACCACAACTAGATATAAAATTGCAAAGAAAGACTTGTCGTACAGTGAGCACGATGCACAAATTTTTACCATTACAACAAATGAGAACAATGACACAATGAATAATACATGTATGTGTAGATTGCTTACTAGAAGTAAAATAAAATTATTCACAGACTAGAACTTGCTGAAGGAATCATGGGACCCGGTTGACAATGCTGTTGATAGAAAGTACAACACTGAAAATATCTTCAATGCTATAGTTTTAGGAAGATGCCGAAAAAATTTGAACTTTTTCCAATTTTCGAAAAATCAGGGATTTCAACTAAAATGAGACTCGAGCCATTTTAAGAGTTATTTACGCTATCATAGAACAAAGTTTAATAAAACAATTCGGAGCCATTTTTGAGGAAATTTTGAAACTTCAGGTTTTATGTAAAGTACCCCCAATATAAAATTCAGTTTCAAACTCGCAGAGTCAAATCGTTCGGGGAATATCTACTTTGGAGAATATCGTCTCAACGGTTTAGACGCAAGCGTTGACCACAACAGACGGACAGACGTTTTGCCGTCAAACGATTTTTCGGTATCAAGGATCCATGGATTATGACGACACAATGTGTTAGAAAAAGCAATTTACTACATATAGAAACAAGATTTACCCACTTTTTCGTTTCCAGGGTCCGACGTTATGAGTTTTTCTGTCGAAAAATCGCAGTTTTCCCCACAGCACTATAATACTTTCTCCATACTGCGCAAACAGTATGCGAGAATGTAAAAACTACTATTGATAGTGTAAAACCTGTTTAACTGGCACTGATATTCCATCCAGATATTTAACAGATAAATCGGTTCAAGATAAAGATTCAATCGCAGAGTATTATCGCGAACATTTGAAGGAACATTCTGCACTTCGTAAGTCATAGTTTTAAAAGTGAAAATAGCTTTATACGGGATCCGAACCCCAGATCGGAACCTGAATTGTGTAATGATGCACTGTAGACCTGCCATAACTCCCGTGTTAACGCGTCAAATTAACTTCACATATATTTTGGGTTTTTGTTAGTTTTTCTGACCACCCTCTATGGAGTAGGGGTCATCAGAAGAGCTAAATCTTCATTCCACCTAACCCCAGCACGTTTTCCAAAATGATTCCTGATATATTCCCTTCGCATTTCCCCTTCCTTGTCCACGGCATGTTCCCTCGCATGCTCACAAGATCCCTCGCAGGTATCACATGTTTCCGGTATGCATCCCTACACGCTTGCCGCACGATCCCCGATATGTTTCCTCATATGATCATCATAGCTTCTCATATATTCTCCCTGATGGTCGCCAAAATGTTCCTCCAAATGTTCCCACACTTGTTAATCTGGAAATTAAACTGGGAATTCAAGAACTTAATGTTTCTTTTAATACTAAATACTTTAATAAATTTTACGGCAGAGTATAGTGCAGGGCCTACCCTGCCCGATGAAATGGGAAGTTCTAAATTCCTAGTGTACCCAAAAAAACGAAACCCGAAAAATATTTATTAAGGACTTCAAAAAATTTTAAGAAAAAATAGCATTCTCCAAAAACTTAACTTTTTAAATCATTGTTTTAAAAGTTTAAACACCAACTAAACTTTATTCACTGAAGGACTTCCTTAATACATCATGTAAGAAAGGACTGAGTAAGCAAAATGAATTCAAATACCTTCTTGTCAAGTATACCCTATTATGGTGCGTGGATGAAGAATTATTATGATATTTCAGTTTAATAATAATATTTAATAGTGCACTTTTAATTTAAATTTTTGATGAACAACATACCAAAAAAGAAACTGCCATACAAGCCCAGTACAAAGGCCCACGGTAATAATCCAAATGATAAAAACCACAATTCGTGGTTCTCCAACAATTCTCCCCACATCTCTGAAGATACTAGCAGAAAGTTTGGTCTGGCTATACTGAAATAAATACGAAAATATAATTGAATGATACAAAGATTCTCAACATATTATCAGTATTTAAAGATTCAAAGATTTAAAAATCTCCCAGATAATAACTTCAGAGAAATATTAAATCTTCAAGTATATTGCTTGGTACTAAAAATTAGTGTCCTCAGAAACTAGATAATCTGGAACAGTAAATGTCTAAAGACACCAGATGACAAACATTATATTAGACATGCAACAATGAATACTTAACAACATGAATGATTTAAAATATGTTTTAGCCCTATAGTAATAAAACTATTTGACATTATGAGCAAAAGTACCTTCAGCCTGGTAGAAACCAATACATCAAGAAATAACATTATTGCCATGAGGAAGAACACAGCGGTGTAATCTTTCTGGCTTTTCCCTTGGCTGAATTCATCTACTAAGAGACCAGAAATCACAGAAAATACACCCCACCCCACTGCACCCCACAGTCTTTGATGTCCATACCGGGAATGTTTGTCTCCTGGAAAAGAATGTTGGGATTAAGAAACACAAGAGTGTTATATTTTTACATTGAATACATTTGCCATAGTTTCTAGCCAACTACAAGTTTGAAATTAACCTCAGAGCATGGAGCTTCTTAAGAAATTAACAAATCAGCATAGAAGAGACAAGGAAAAAATATTTTAAAAAGTGGATCAAGATGACTATTATACTATTATGTTACACAAACTACTAAAAACCTTATCTCATCCGACACTTAGAATACAATTGTCACATAATCCTTCCCAAAGCTTTGACAGGAAGTGAAGATTGGAGAGTTTAGGAGATGGATTATAAAAATATTCAATTTCTATGAGAATTCCTTGGATAACTACATATATTAAAAACTTGGAATAAAGCAAAATAAAATTATAGGTGTTGCAAATACAAAAATTCAGAATAAAATTTCATATTCACTTAATTACTGCCATGTAAGATATAACAAAACTGAATATACTCTGCACTTCATCATATGTAATATGCTATATACAGAATATCCCAGGAGGAACTTCAATATTTTGGGAGGCCATAGTTTCAGTAATTTAAAAGCGAAGTGTATATGGACCTTTTTTCTATTCTGAAGGATTTCCGAGATATAGTCGTACTGTACATTTTTTGGATTTGATGCATAATATTGACTTTTCCTCCTTTTCCTCCCTTTCCATTCTGTAAAATATCAGCTGCCCGTAATGCTCGTTCATACTATGTTACATTGTAGGAGATGTGTACAAAATGCCGCCCATCTTAAAAATTGAACAAATCGATATGTTGTACTTGTATGGTTTTTGCGATAGTAATGTCAGCGTGATAGAACGTAGTACATAGAAAAATAATGTCGGCCGTTTTCTGTGCACGGAATTCTGAATCATAAAGCTTCTCCGCGGTGTTAAAGACATTCATAAATGTGGTATGCTACTTACGGGCCACCTTGCATCAGAATAAGCACATCAAGTGGGAAGGGAACATTTTTCAAATAGTAAAACCCGGATCTTAGAAAACTTACTGTTTATCTCAGTTTTCACCAACCCGTGTTGTGTGTACATTGAATGAAGATACTACTCGTAAGACGTACTCGTAACACCCACAGCTTGTACAAAATCTACAGCAAAAGATCAACGTCATGCGTCTAGAATTTTGCCAATCATTACGTTCTACTTTTCCGTTGATTCTCTTCATCCGTACATTGATGAAGGTACTTTCATCAGAGGAAGTTAAAACGCACTCAGGCAAGCAACACGTCATGTCCTCACACAAATTAACTAGTGGGGCTACCACAGTACATTTTCTCGTATTATTTTGAAAATGAGACCTGCGCCATCCTTTTAAGCGTCCCGTGTTCTATCCGTGGTAAAAATTTGGAACGGTTTTGGAGAATATGTGGTTCTCTTTTTTAATTGCATTAACTTCGAGAAGAAATTACGCGAAAACTGCTCGCTTTCTTTTATTTTCAAAAATTGCAAGTGGCCTTTTTTTAACATCTGCTTTTTTTAAGAAGAGATTTCATTTAAGACAAAAATCTAGATTTTCAATATTGTACAATGCAATGTTTACTTTTTGCAATTTTGAAAATATAGTGTGTTCGCCGGAAATAAATGTAGCACCCTCTCCGTTACACCACGGCCTACAAACCCGGAAATGTCAAATAATGTAGAAACCAGCCGTGAAAGCCTACATTGTATGTTGTTTCACAAATGTGTAAACAGTTTATATTAAAATTATTGAAAAGTCTCGCTAAGCAGGATAATTTGGAACTTTTTGCTGACAAATGTTTGTTTCAGGTGGAAAGTATTTATATTATCGAAATAAAATCATCAAACCCCTTTTGTTTTTAGATTAATCTGTTTCTATCATATCTAAATTCAAAATATATAAATCAAATTACTCGGTTTTTGGTACATTAATAATTTATGTTTATAATATAAATCAAATTAGTTGTCTATTCATAAATCATTGACAATAATACTATAATAGACAATTAATCATTGTAACTTTCTTCAATAACTGGGTTCATGCATTTGTTTACAAACAGCCTACACAAAATTTGTTTTTATCAACATTTCTATTTAAAAATACCAGTTTAACAATATTCGCCAAGTAACGAGGGTGTGCCAAATGTGTGTTTAAATGATCGTAGCATTCCAGGGAGCCACTTTCGTTCGCACGTTGACAGCTATATCGTTTCCCTCCCTATATTCCCTTGGTGGAAAAAGGTGGGTGGGTTCCTCCGGTGCACCGATGTTACCACTGCGTTTGAAAAGGGAGACCAGACGTCAGCCGCCATATTTCATGGAGAGCAAGAAGTGTTGAGAAACATTTTTAAATGTCATCAATGAACAATTTTCAACGGTGGGCTACCAAAATAACACGATGAAAGGGTAATTGAAATAAAAGATATAATATTTTAAAAACGTGCTTATCTGTTTCTGTTTCAATGACTTGTAATTGTGATAATTTTGGCATTTAAAATTCACGTTAATATTAGGACGCACACTGATGCCTGAAGCCCATTGGCTGAAGTCGGATACGCAAGAGGGCACCCATCTCTTTCTACCATGGATTTTCCGATTGAGTTTGGTACATAATCGATGTAACACCTATAAGATTTCTTGTTCACATATCGTTTCTAAATCTGTGTTTAAACGGTAGGTTAAAACGTTTTTTCCAATCACATTTAGGCGCAAATTTCAAATTTTTAAACTGAAGAAATTGTTTTTAATTTTTTTCTACCGTCCACAGTTTAAAAATCTGAAAAAAATGTTATAGAATGTTATAAGACCTATTTTAGGGGGGGAATGGGGACACTACTCTAACATTATGTCGAAAATTAATTTCAAAAAATTATTAATTTTTTATATTTGAATTTGGGATCAAAATTTGTTGATAATACTACCTGCAAATTCAACCTTGTTTCCCTGTCTCTGCAATTTTTCTCAGCCTGATACACGCAATACTAGCTGAGAAAAAAAAATAAATCATGTACATGTTTGTCGTATCTCTGCCACAGATTGCCCTAGGAGGCTATTTTTTGTGAATCTATGTCATTTTGTAATCTCTTTCATATGAGCATCACGATTATCGATTTGGTTTGGGGGCACTTTTCACCGCTTTATTTGGCGTTACCCTTGGTCTATGGATATTGAAGAAAAACAACGTGAGTACAAACGCCAATCCTCGTCATCTTTGTACGATAAATGGAACTCTTTGTGTGATACTTCCAAATTATCTAAATTATTTATAATATATATTATTTCTAAGTTTAGTGGTAGCTCAGCTCATTAAACCAGTTTACGTCATTTCTTTTAAGCATATTTTACTCTACGCCGAGGACAATGTTTAATCACAGGATGTTGAGACGTTTTTGAGAACATTTCGAAAATGTTGAGACTTCATGTAAAGTACCCCCAAAACCTAAATATCCGTTTCATACGTGCAGGGCGTCGATTTCCTTCAAATCGGTTGAAGAATAACAGTTTTGGAAAAAATCGTCAAAAAGGTTTAGGCGCAAGCGTTGACAACAGACAGAAGTTTTGCCGTCGATCGATTTTTCGGTGTCAAGGAAACAGAAAATTTGGATTCTGACGAAACAACGTGATATAGGAAGTAATTTACTACATATAAGAACAAGATTAATACTTCTTTTGTTACAAGGACCAGGAAATAAAGTTTTTCTGTCGAAAAATCACATTTTTCCGGTGCACGATTACAATACTTTCTTTTGACCTAGTGAGGCGAGAAAATAAAAATTGTTGATGTTGACGGAATATTCGAGAATGTTTTTGTGGCATGTAAATTTTCATTTTTATCACTTTAAAAAAACTTTAAATCGACATTACAGAAAGTGGATTATATCACGGGGACCCTTCAAAATAAGACGCGAACAATACTCAGGTGGCCCCTCATTTTCTGGAACAAATTTTCCGGACTTTTCCCGTTTTTCCAGTACATTTTTTCATTGACAAGATTTATACATTATTTTACACTGTATCTTAAAAAAATATTAAAGCAAGCCTGATACTAATCTGTCAGCTCTCTGACTGCACCGTGATATATGGTACAAATAAACAAAATTTTTTCAACAAATAAAAATTAAGCAAAAAAGAATACTGTACTATTTTTTTAGGAATAAAATCTGTCATATAATCATCTCAAAATTTTCCTTGACTTCTAGAAATTCAACAAATTTCCCTGTTTTTTCCTGGTTTCCCAGAAAGTGGCCACGTCGGTACTGTACTGTCAACAAGCTCCTCTTCGGAGACCATCCGAAATAGGATATAAGCTACTTTCATATAAACCTTTTGGCTTAGAATGACTGATATTGTGACTTCCCAAGATATTGCCGTTTCCTTTTGAGATAGTTGTATAAAAAAATTGTTTGTGAGTGATTTCCATGTAATCATCAGGATTTTGTGCGACACAGACTCTATGCTATAGAGTTACGCATTGTAACACTTTATTTAATGTATTTCAAATATGTATTTTTAACCTCTAATAGTTTAAACAACTTACCTAACATGCCAAAGCAGATGGCATCGCCAATGCTTACAACAACAGCCATTCCAACCCAGCTTACTATCATGAGAAGGATAAATATCCAGAATTGATAAAGAGAAGGCACTTGTGAATCAGGTACAGGCTCAGTAGTCACATCTCTTATAGCAGGATTTTTACAATCCATTGAGCATAATGATGATGAATGATTTGTACAATACGGTACATGATCTTTATGTGGTAAAATTTGCGTATCACTCATTTTGAAAAAATTGCATGAAGCAAAAAATAGAGTGTGGTTCAGTGATATATTAGTTAGCATACTTAATTCATCGTAACGCATGTCTGCATTATTCCACTGAACATTTTTACAGTCAACCTGAAAAGTAAATATTGTAACAAGGAAATGACCAAAATATATAATGCTACAGTTTCAAAAAATATCATCACACATAACATTATTTGTGAGAAAGTGTCATATTCATAGTTACTGCAATTAATCTTTTCCGAATTTTGAAGAAAAATTATCTAGTAGGTGCAAAGTTTCCGAATTTTACACAATCTAAGAGACTTAATTTTTTTGGCTATTTAACATTATCTTTCTTCCTTTTTGCATTCTAGAGACACTTCTAGATTGGAGAAACATATTCTTGCTTATTCCATTAACAAAAAAATTCCAGAAAAACACAAATGATAGGTACCTGTCCTTACAAACATAACGTGAACCTAAGATCCCTTCATATAGAGAGTATATTAAATTGATATTTCCTAAATTTCCTAATGAAATATACGTCACAGTGGACCCTGTTTCCGCACACTGGCCTACTGCGCGAGCGTACACGAAAAGCGTACATTTCGCACGCCCAAGTCCAGCACTTTATTGCAGGCTGTTCGAAGAGTCAGTCCGATGGAAGGGGAAGGGAGGCGTTTCGGTACGATCGACTCCAGTCTAGTAAAAGAAGAGTGAAACGCTGGCCTACTGGCCCCAATTATTGCGTTTCAGAAGCCCTGCTTTAAACTATTTGAGGAAGACGTGGAAAATGTCCCCGTGTGTCAAAGTATGGAGCTAAGCTACTCATCTCGGGCTTACGAGTAAATTCAAGAAGCCCCGATACCCGAAAATTGTAGGATTCAAGGTATAAGTGACGGCAAAGACATGGCTCCCTACAACTTTAACAATTTCAAGTATTCCGAGAAGATTTAAAATGGAGACTTTGTCATACTTTTAGGCCCAGAAGCGCTCAGAAGTGAGGGCACCTTGCCCCAGGCCCAGACTTAATTAGGTCTCAGAGGTTCTCCATTCAAAATAAATAGAAAATGAATTTACTACTAATTCACATTAACCACTATTAGTTATTCATATTACATAGAGAAACTAATTCTGTTTGTGTACTGAAAGGGGGAACTTCTGTTTGAAATATGGGGCCCCCGTGGATCTGCTGCTCCAGTCCCCTGTTTTCTCTGGGCGCCTTTGACTAGATAAGCTGTGAACAGCCCGCGGGTGTCGTATATTCTACTGCCCGAGTTTGCCAAACGAAAAAGAAAATTGAAACAGAGTTCATAAATTACTGCATTTCTTCAGAGAACGCACAAAAACGTCTGACGTTGCGTGTGAAAGAAACGTTGACTTAAGTTATAGGGAACTGTCAATTGATGAGGGTCCGCTGAATCCTGGGCGATAACAATACAAACGCTCGATCGTGAGAAACGAACAGCAATTTGATTCACATTTGATCAGGCCAGACCAGTAACGGTCAGACGATTACTCTGAAGGAAAATGCTTGGATGAAGTGCGAGTTTAGGAACGTTTGATGTGTAGTAATAGTGAGGTAGTTATTTTTCGTCATCGTTTAACCAAGGCTGAATTATTTTTCGTTTATATTGTTAATATATCAGACAAATAATAATTAAGTAACATCTATAAAAGCCCTTCAAAAATACATTGTTACTTTATTTTCGGATAAATTGGCCATCCTTCCAGCAGATGTCGGTCTAATTCAGTAGCTTTACACTCATGCCATTTCAGTTCTCAAAACGTTTTATTCTTCTCATTCTAATAGTTTTTATTCTTCGTTAACTTGCCAAATTAATAGAGAAAACAATTATTTACCGCACCCAGAGTAGAAAAGTGTCAAAAAAAAATAATTTTTTTTTGAGTCACACACACTATTTAAAGTGAAATTTCATGCTTTTTCAACCTAGAATAGTGTCATTTCTTTTTAGACCAATCTTAGTCGATTATTGGCGATGTTCGTACTTCAAAAACGTATATTTATAATATAATTTTAAACCTTTAAAACGCTCTCCTCAAAAATCACCATTTTTGTGATACAATACTTTTCTACTGGTGGCGCGTTATACTAATTTTGTGTAATTTTTACATTATATAATTTTATAAATTGTAATTCAAGCCACGTGAAAAGGATTGTTACACACTGAGTAAGTAGTACTGAGTACCCTTACGAAAACTGCGACAGTGAAGTTGCTGTTTCTTTCCTGCAACGTCATCTTGTCGTAAATCTTCCAAAAAGTTGTCTTTTCCGTCATGTCGAAAGCTCTCCTTAGAAATACAATATTTGCCAGCGTTTCTCGGGATGAAACCACAATATTCGATTCGCGACCACGCAATTCGTCGGCGAAAACTAGTGATGTCCGTGACCGGTACTCTATAAAGCTGCCGCACATTACTTTCAGAGAAGGAAATGGGGAAATGTGATTTTCTCCTTCTTCACATTCTTCACAGAGGACGTTCTGATCTGACCTAGCAATTCCTCACAAGTTGATAAAATTGTGTCGATTTATGGGATTTCAGTTGTTTTTCCCCCTCGCACTTGAGAAAAAGGAATCACATTGCGACAGGATTATTCGCGCGCTGTGAACTTTTGTATCCTTGCTAACGACAGTGTGCGGTACGCTGTGAACTTCTCCGTGAACGAGGGTCTATTACAATGTCTACTCAAGACCTGTGCGGGCGGATACGGCGCTTCGGATTCCAAGTCCATGATTACGAGGAAATTGACCGGGCAACTCCTTCGACCTTGAACGGCGCCTCAACACAACTTATCTCGTAGGTGTTGTTGCAAATGCTCTCCGCCTACTTCTACGTACTTCTGGCTTCGACAAAACAAGCTTTGTCTCCCATTTATTCAAAGCTTCTGATTTATGTTACAAATGTCAATCAATACTCCTGAACACCGATATTATGTATGAATTACTTTTGTGTATTCCGGTCTCCAACAAACCTTTCAAACAAACACAGAGCGGCATATTGAGAGATGCTGCCGACCAGAGATTAGGTCAGCTGATCAAATGCGTCCTGGATCTGACAAGACTTTGCAGATAACGGGATATCGATCTTATAATGGGATAATTTCGCTTAGTTCTAAAGAAGGAATTTGAGACAAAATGGGACTGAAATAGTAGTGTCCGGTCCCTGGCCCGTTGTTTAAGGTACTGCCCAGTATCCGCCTGGAATTAGTTGCAGTAAATCACGGAAACCGACCAGCTGTTCTTTAGAATTATACGCAGGCAGTGATAGGCTTCGATCCATCTCATTAGCTAGTGTCATTAATCTGCGTTCTCTCAGGTCTGGAACCTAGGCCTCAGCTTTCCCGGTCTACAAAGCTTCAGCTGACGACTCGCAGGCGGTGAAAGTAAATCTACATGAAATTAATCTGAATCTCCATCTCAAAGTATGCAATACACATTCATTTAACAACATTTTGTGGCCTAAATTAGACAATGTACAATGAACATTTTATGACGTGACAGAATTTTTTATTCACTTCCGTTGAACAATAGTTCTGATCGTTTTTTCTCTTCTCTTTCCTATATTTTCCCAATAAATAATATGAACATAATTAAAAAAATGATCACTTTTCTCCAATTCAGATTAAATATTCTCTACGAACAACACAATTTGATTCTGTAATAATTTCCAAATCAAAGAAAGTCTTCGAGTCAAATAGCTCCTTAGCAGTGCGAAAAGGAGATCAAAAACATTTCACTCACTACTCTGGCCACATTCTTAATCAGAGCAGTTCACATTTTCAAAATTACGATTACTTTGTATATGAATCTCTCATATTTCGTAAATCCTCTTTTATCAATTGCATCAATCACTACATTACACCATACAAAACAGTACTGTTAATTTTTAAAACTTCTGTTTAAGGCCTTGTAATGTAAATTAACTTTTCTTCAATCTTTGTGTTTAGTCGTCTCACCAAATATACACTTTCTCACTAAATTATTTCCATGTAATTGATCATATCATTGTAAGTAGTTTTGAGATAACATTTAAAAAAAAATACAGAATGTTCCTTGAGGAGGTCACAGCAGAGATATGAAAACATGGTAGTGACATACTGTACATCTAGAAAATTTTCATACGATGATTTCATTAAAACTTAAATGCTCACTAGTGATAAATAAAAAGTAAAATAGTAAGCACCTGGCAATTTAAGACACCCGACTTTGAACAATCATCCAAAGTTCTGTTGACACAGGATTTCAACCACAAAAAACCTTTATCACAACTTAATTGCAACGGAGTCTCTATTGGTATCTCTGGTATAAATTGAATTCCAAAAAATGTAATTGCTGTCACAACTTGAAACACAATGAAGAGGAGTTTCTGACACTGGTATCTATCAGCTACAGCGCCAAACAGTGGTTTGGCAAGCATTCCAGTGATGGGGAGTATTGTATACACTGTCCCAACAACAACACTTGAAAATCCCAATTGTCGAGCATATGTTGGCAAGAACGGTACAACTGGAGCTGTTCCTGCAACAAGAAAACCAGGAAGAAACATTAGTTTGTTATAATAATATATGCAATAAATACTCCAAATTACATGAAAATGGTCAGATTTGAACATAACTAACAACAAATATGTCTGCAAAAATGTTACAAGAGATCTTATTGAAACACTGATCACAAGAATCCAAATAATTACGAACATTTCACTCACGAACCAGCCTATCCTTTTTCGAACGGTTGGTTCGTTTTATTGAGGATCTACCATATTTTCGGATCCTACGAGAACATTCTAAGACAATTTTTTTAAGTGTTTTTTTTGGGGGGGTGGAGCTAAAACGCGTTTTGGAGTAGTTTTAAGGCAGACACAGAAGTGATCAATAGTAATTTCAATTTCTCTTAACGAGCAAAAAGTACTGTCACAGTTTTTAGACAGATCTTTCTAGAACATACCAAAAAAAACAAGAAAAAAAAAACTTTTGTATGTGTGCAAGGTACCTACAGTTGTGAAACGCTGTGAATATAATTACTGCATTTCCGACATGATTCATAAGATTGAAGATAGTTAAACCAAATTATGTAATGAAACATGCAACATTTTAAAAAAAGGATTAATGGATCATATACATTGAAAAATACTGTTTTCGAAATTGTCAAACGCTAAGTGATGAATTGTTCATTAGGATATTACAATAATGACATAAGTCAGCTAAACCATGCATTTTAATAAAACTTAATTGTACGCCAAGCAAACGAATAACTTGTGTGTATGTGACCGCCCGTCACATACAGTAAGACATCTTCCGGTGCATCATTTGGGGCAAATACGGTTTCATTCGACGCGTATCGGTGTCCTGGTTGAAACTGTCATTTTCATCAGTTTCTACTAGAACATCGTAAGAAAACTATAAGAAAAGTGTTTTATTGGGAGGAGGTAGCATTTAAAAGGGTTTTTGTGGGAGTTTTAAGGTAACTTCAGAGGTGATCAATATCACTTTCAATTTCCTTTTACGATACAAATGGATTGACACTGTTTTCGCCATATCCTTCTAGATCATCCTTAACAAATCTAGAAAAAACGTGTTTGTGTGTGTGTGTGTGTGTGTGTTCACACAGGTGAAACGCTGTGAACTACTAAACAGGCTTTCCGGCATAATCCCATACTAGATCAGTCGACAACAAGAGTTGCGACCTCATTAATTTTTTGTAATATTTAATTTTAATTCTTAATAGATTATGTTTAATGTATGAGGAGAAACAACTTACCAGAGAACTGTATGTCAACATCGGAGACGTCAGACTAATCTAGTAACAAATATTGGGGATGGGGGGGGTGTCATATTTTGAGCAGCTGAATTGTAATTATATGAAAAGTTTAAATCTATACGAATAAAATGTAATAAACACTTTAAAATATTTGAATTCTCCAATAAAAAATTACGAAAAACCTATTACAACAGGAATATATAACGAAGAATAATATGAAAGAAATCCCCTTTCCATTCAACAATCTTCCAACACTTGTCGGAGGCGTCAACCCTTTGCCTAGCATAGAAGCTAGAGGCGTGCCGCCGCGTAGGTATCGTCGCGATATAAGCTTTTCGACCCATTGACGGTGACAGTTCGGCGCACGTGACACGGCATTCGTCGCAGATTACATAAAGCCCGGGACCGATTTTTTCCCCTGGGCTCGGTGGACAGGAGCCCGAGGGGGCCCCGAAGCGAGGGCTCCGAAGTCTCCAAAAGTCTGGTGCATGCAATAATTAGGTCCCGTCATACAATCTACATCTCCCACTCATTTGTCATTGGACCTTAGTTACTCAACAGCGGAAAAATAGTGCGACCTTGTGCCGGTTGAAGCGTTGCGTCTCGTGCTGCATTATCGATCCAGCGTTTCCAAACCCATACCGTGCGTCAGCGTCCGTGCCGACTGCTATGCGAGCGGTCGCGACAGCTCCATGCTACTCTACGTGGAAACTACTCAGCGGCGGGCTTAAAATTACCTCCACGGAAGGATGACCGCACACTGACGGCAAGACGCCGAGCGTCAGCAATCAAAAAAGCATTCCCGCTAAGTTGCGGTTTCTCAATTTCTATTTCTCTGACTGGACAGTTTTATGAATACTTCACATAGAACATATCTGATAGATGATTTGAACAAACATTTCTTTTACATGTATCGTTGCATTTTACCCTTTTTATAATCGCATAAAAACATCTTTTCTTTTTTTGGGAAATTACGAAGAGACCTGTGGAAATAGTAGCTGTATAACTTGTTTAACTTATTTTACTCTCTTCTTTCATTACGTACTTACGTAGTAAAGAGAAAGTATTGTAACGCTGCGGCAAAACCGGATATTTTCTCGAAAAAAATTGCATTGCGGGAGCCTGGCATCGAAAAGAAAGTTACAAATCTTGTTTCTGTATGTAGTAAATTGTGTCCTTTATTACGCTCGCCTTTTTCGGAGAAATACGAATCCAATTTTTTCTCACGATATTTGTACCAAGAGAATGATGTTTTCAGTAATTTTCATTTTTTACCCTAGCTCCCAACTCAGCTGCAACATTTGAAAGACCTCTAAGGCAAAAAAAGCTGAGGTCCACCTTTAACATCAACATTTGATTTAGATACTTCAGCACATTATGTTATTAAACATTTGACAAGGTACCGTGGTAGGCTTATGTCTAATGTAATATCCCGTAAACTAGACGGTCGTTTTATTGATGAAATGTTACTTGAATAGGGCGATTAGAAGATTCACGGTAGGGATAATCTCTCTATATTTTGGTCGTTGTAACCCCTCACGTCTATTGAAAAAAGTGCCAATCATCACTCTGATTTCATTGCTCAGGCCACATCATAGGAATTCCGAAACGAAACAATTCGGGATTTCGAAACGAAGATCTTCACATTTTGTGCTCACGTTATATGTCCATTTGTTGTCTTTTATTGCCCAATTTCAGTCCAGGTTAAGATAAATAGCCTTTCATCAGTAACTAACTTATTTTTAGTTGTTTTTGAACAGCATATTCACAAATGAAATAAAACTAGTTCTGTAAAGTAACACAATCTCTAGGAGACATTTTTCAAGATGCAGGGTTGTGTGAATTAACTTCAAACAACTAAAGTAAAGATGAGTAAATAAATATGTTGAAACCATTACACAAAAATTAAATCTGACACGAGAGACTAGAACACTTCATCGGACACTTCATCTTATTGTTGGAGGCAAGGTAACGATCAGGGTAATCCTAGACAATAATTGATTTAGTCCGAAACCGATATTGTATTACTGATAATTTCGCGGGTTGCCGGTAAACTACAACACATTGATTTGAAAGAACTATTTGTAATGGAGAAAAACTGAAGTTTTCAGTTTCAGCAAACCAAGAGACATCAAATTAGTCAATAAATTCAGAGCAATTTATGGACGCAGGCTAGTGTTTTCTTTGGAGCATGCGCCTACAACACTCGAGTGAAATTCCTGAGAGAAACCGAAGATACATGCTTCAGTTTCTCAGGCTGTGGCTGTATTTGGTTGGAATTTCAAAGGAATGAAAGCTGTATTTGTTCGCAGGATACCCACTTATCCAAGTCCATTACTCAAATCAAAATACATAAGATATATTTTCATAATCTAATTCGAGGCTACCTCGAATTTCGGTGTCATCCTATCTAGACATCGTGGTAACTACGCAAATGGATCTAACTGATTCAAGAAGAGATCTCAAGTGTAAGTCACTATATTCATTGTTTACTGACAGATCCAAAATAACCAAGAACACACCCGACTAAACAAACATGCAAAATTTCAAGAATCATGGGAAAATCAGGATTGTTCAAAGCAATCCTGTCAACTAAAACGTTTACCAACGTCAATTGAAATGTACACAAAATTCTCACAAGAAACAACGAAAATTACCAGAAGTCACTATCAGACAATCGATTCAATTTCAAACCACATCAGTTACGAGATAGATAGGAAACTATAATTGAGGCTGATACTCTCTCCTCAAGCTTTTACAAATAAACATATTTTGTCGCAATAATGATTAACCGAGAAATGATGGTCCATTTAAAGCAGAATGCCGACCTTATATCCTACATATTGTAAATAATTGATGGATCTATTAGTTTACATGAAAATTTAAAATAAAACACAATTACCGGCACTAAACAATTTACTAAAGCGCCAATACTACATTACGAAAAAAACTAAGCGTGCGCCGTCTAATACAATCACACTTCGCTCTGCGTTTTCGATCGATTATCTTCGCTGAATGGTTCGCAGAAAAGTGGTAACAGATTTTTCAACGCTTAAGAGTTTCAGTTTTAAATAATCGCTAGTTTATTCAGAGATAGGACATTTACACTTATTGAATTAATGAACAACCCAGCAAAACATAATTCATTAACCAAGCCCTAGAATCAATTAATAATCGAGAAAATCTAAGCATCACGGTGCTCGCCAAAGGCAACATGGACTTCACGGACAGCAGTGTGATATTTACTGTAGACATCACATCTCAGCCTCAATCAAAAGCAATCTCCAACAACCCACACATGATCAACGCTGCCCGAGGAACTTGGGCAAGTACCATCGCATCTACAAGTACAAACGTCTCAATTCTGCCAGAGATGCAACAAAATAAGGTGACACAAGGGAAGCGAACCTGTGAGGACAAGAGGTGATGCCAGTGGCAGAGACGCTATGCGCATGGTCTCGCCCATTCTTCAGCAGTGACATTATGGGGGGAGGGGCTTATACTTAGAAGTATCAAACAGATTTAGTGTTTTCTAAATGAAGACACCTGAAGTCCCAATAGAAATATACCCCCCACACACACAATTAATTTAACAGGAATTAGAAAACACGCAAAAGTCACAAGGGAAATCATCTAAGATGACAGAAATGACATCGTAAACAAAAATCTGAATTAGAAAATTTTCCACATGCAAATAAAATATTGCGTGCATCAAAGATACGCATTTAAGCCCAAGCAAATCATTTACTATCCAAGGATTTCGAAACATCACGGTTGATAGAAAAGGCAACATTGGAGATAGCGTACTTTAATGAAATATAGCATTCAACATTATCCATCAACTTTGCAACGCACCCCGGGTATAAAAAAAAATTGGGATAAATATACCGCATACCAACAACCATTGGTGACTACTTTCAATTGTATTAAAATACTTGTTAATAATATCCAAGAAATTATTTTTTTCTCTTTCCGAAAAAAAAATTACTTTCATTCATAGTGGATAACACATAACTAGGAAGTCATGTTACTAATCCACGCAGTAAAAACACAAGACAGGACACACGGGCCAACACGGATGAGAGCGTCTGATAGAAGTTAGTTTTTGTCTGAAGCAAGTTAGGCTTTGGCCTTCGTCAAAAAAATTCTACGAACCTTGAAAAGGTAACCTAGGAACCTTTGTTTCGTGGAAACAAACGCAAAATTTGAAAACTAGAAATTTTTACTCATGGGAAATTGAAAACTTGTTTACAACGGCAAACGAACTAGAGTTTTGATTTAACAGTACTGCTAACACCCCCCTTCCAGTTCTATTCCTACCACAACTAGCAAAAGGTGAGCTTTAATAAACGGGCAAAACGTTTCTCTTCATGAGAAAAAAATATTACAACATAATTCTCCAACTAAATAACTGATTATGTCGGTAGTGTTATTCCGGAGCAGAAAAATGATAACGTAGCGTTCGGCGCACATCTCATGTAAAACAAAAATAGAAAAGGTAATGACATAAATGCAGAAAAAATGCGCATTTAGTTTTATATGAATAGAACAAAAAAAATGTAACAAAAACATTTTTTAAATTTCAAATCGTAGCATTGTATGGATAGTTTGTAAACATTCATATTCTTTATATAAATGACAGCAGTCTTCCTCGACAACATTTAGAACATTGGTTCATGAAGAATAGTTTGTTGGCAGGATGTCAGACAGACGGGAAGCTAGACTTTTGAATTCATTTCCGACATCATTACGCCTATTATGCACTCACAGAAAAATCCCCCTCAACTGTCCTTCATTAGGTTCCGACGGATGTCCATTTTTTAAATTTTTTTTTAGATATATTTCCACAATCACTAGGTTTTCGTCCTGTATAGATCTGACATGACCAGCGTAGTATTCCGGCCAATGTGATCTCGTCCTCGTTCTCCTCCTCCTCCTCCCGGACTCTGAATACGATGGAGAGTCACGTCCTGTTCTAAGATACCTGGCACCTACGAAACAAGAAATTTCGGGGTTTCTGTTTTATTTTACGAATGCCTAGTAAATACAAAGTAGTAAAATTTCATATGAAAGAACGCGAATATATTCTATTGCTTCTTAGCGTTTTGATCTGTAAGACACAATTGTATTTTTTATAGAGAAAATATGTAATACATAAACAAAAATTAAAACAGAGTAATTAATACACATTTATATTTGAGCCTGATTGCTACCCGATTTCGGGAGCGTTGATGCCACAAACTGCCACAAACGTTACGATGTCCAAAAACAGGTATATCCATAGGCGTAACTCAGGAGGGCTGTGCCCACTTTCTTTCAACTTGTTGGATTCTCACAATTAAAAGGTTTAATTGTATATAATTGAAAAATATTACAAAGTGTTACAAATATGTGTGTTTTTTTAGTACACAATCTTTACATCTTAAAATGTACATTTTCTATTTTGCTTGCAAATATATAAGTAGTATCCGTTAAATATCAATGAAGCACTCTTGTTCCTTGCGTAAAGGCGAAGTTTAACCAATCTGGATGTAAAAATGTAAAAATTCAGAGTGGATGGGTGGAAAAATTACAGTGATTGGTCATACTTGTATATATTTTTCGCAACATTTTTGTGTGTGCCCCTCAAATTTCACCACTCCGAGAACAACTAAACTTTGTTCTCCTTTCAAAGATGAAGATCACAAAAACAAAGTGCTATTTCTTGTGGTAAAACGACTGAATGTGAATAAAAGCACTGTGAATAAAACTGTGAATAAAAGCACAAATTTAATCGATTAGAATCTTTCTGCCCAAGGCAGATAAGAGGGAAAATCTTAATGTAAAAATAACTATGACGGTTAACTGCGCCTAGACGATATTTGACGCAGATCACGGTCATTAGTGTATTACCGCATCACATTCATGGGTGGCTAACAACGTGCGGTAGTACTAATAGATTTTTGCAATGAAAGATTGACTGTTCTGCACAATGTATGCAACCTGTTAATCACCCATGTATTAATTCCTGGAGTTACTGAGCCCCTTTCAAAACAGCGTTCGTGTTGAAAACTCAGATTTGGATATATCTTTTTAATTGGCAATTAAACAATTTTCAAACATTGTTATTCCGGAATTTTGTCGCCAGATATCTTCCCTATAGCACATTTTATTGCTATTATGTTTGTTTTTTATTTTTTTGTGACTTATGGATAAGAAATGAGGTCCATTGGAAACACAATCGTAATGAAAATTCTACTGAAGTCTCGTGTTTTCGGACTGTAACGACGGTGCTCAGATTTGGATATAATTAACATCCAAATAGTTATGGCACATCACATCCTTTCCGGTATTATTTATAAAAGTTACGTAACGTTAAAATAGTTGTACCTGTGCGAAAATTTCGCACATTTAAACTTGGTTTCACATAGTACTCACTAAACCTATTTCCAAAAGGTTTTCGAATTATTTACATTGCAACATTTTTCTATTTTGACTAGTGAAATCGTTGAAGTCCTGAGTTTGGATATACTACATTTTCAATCACTAGGGGTAAACCGTCAGTAATAACAGGACGAAATCAAACTCCCATAATAATAGTTCATTATAATGGACAGTAGAAGAATTCAATTTGTTTAATACATTTAATTTTTTTTTCATTTCTTTCAAAACTTGCCTTTATTCAAAGTAACTAACCGCAGTCCATTAGGGAAGGTGCAGCGATTTTTGCCCTTAGCGGTCGACATGGGAATCCAGTCACACTGGTATGAACGTGGAGTCTCAGGGACTCTTAACATGTTTTTTCAGATATTGCAGTACTGATTTGTATTTCGAATGAAGAACATTGAAACTTACGATAAATGATGAGTAAAGAAAATATTAATCAGTACATATTTGTTAATAAGTTATCTAATGAGGTAATATCATGTGATTAAGAATGGTAGAATAAAGTTATGCAGACCTATAATTTAACGAATTTATCTTTATAATAGCAATTGATTGAACATTTAAGACATGTATTAATGAAAACTACTATAACTCTAGAACTGAAAATCAACTACTAAAAAGTTACTACCGCCAACACTAAAATTCTGACACAAGTTTCTTTAATCATCTTTTGCTTCACAACTCCTGCACACTAGTTTGTTCTTTCCGTAATAGTATTTTGTATTCTGAGTTATTTCTTCGAGTTAATCATTCTCAAGGAATTCCTCATCACTATCGTCTTCTCTAGATTCTAAACAACATTGTTCGTATGATGAGTCACGGTCACTTTCAATTTGATTATCCGAAGATACTCCAACAACTACGGAACATTTACTCCGCCCTTTGGCCAATACTTTCTTCAAAATCATGGTCATTAATATTCACACTCACTTAACAGACTAGACTTGTTTTTTTTGGTACATTGCACTTTCGGCAGAGACACCACAGAAAAAGCTGTACCAACTGACAAAGTGCGACACGTACTCAGTGAAAGGTACACTGCTACTGACGTGGAGTTCCTAGGTCTCCTGAGCGTCAACAAAGGCTGATAATTTTCCTGAAAAGCATTCCACAACAGTAAGCTCGCAAACTATTACTTAAAACTGTAGAATATATATATATATATATATATATATATATATATATATATATATATATAAAGAATCCAGGTTATAAAAAAAATATATGCATGTATTCGAGGTTTCACGAAGTCGGAGGAGTCCCAGGGACTCCAAGTCGGCGGCAGAGGGTGAGGGTGACCATATAAAGAGAACCAGATGAAATTTTGTATCATTTGCGAATGTTGCCCAGAAGGAATAGAATTTGCTTCCTCTGGTATTTGTCGTAGTCGTGTAGACACACTACATTCTCAGAATCCAACAGCATGTTCCCAGAAATCGCTTGTACGAGCGCGCAACCCGTTCGTACGGGCATCTTCCAATCTTCTGCCACGGGAGTAGAGAACAGTTTTATCTACTCGGGACTTCTCCGGTCGATCGTATTTTTAATACATTTTATTTTTTCTCATTTATTTAAAAAAAACTGTTCTATTACCCACGTTCGTACTCATAAATCAGTATTTTTTTTTACTGACAATGATTTAGTTCAATCTGGCAGTGCCCTTACAATTCAGCTCCTGTAACTTGTCCCTAATCACAAATGTGTATCCCTAACGCACGTCACGGCCAAGAAAGCCCTCAGCAAAACTCGATTTCTGAGATGTGTGATTGTCTGGGAGTGCGCGTACCGCAGCTTCCTGCACATATGTCCAAGGGCAATTGCCGCCTTTCACTCAAACTGCGAAACCGAATTGCGAAACCAAAAACTACGGAATTTTGTCGCCAGATATCTTCCCAATAGCACATTTTATAGCTATTATGTTTGTTTTTTATTTTTTTGTGGCTTATGGAGAAGATCTGTACGCAAAATCATTTTAGGCAGTATAGACTTAACCCGTACGTAACAATATGAAAAAAAGTTTTAATTTTGCTTCAGTTGCTCAAACATCACGATTCAATGTTGGGGACGCTGGAAATTATATAAAAATAGATTTCTTTTCTTCTTAAACTAAGTCACTGGACAGTAAAATATAGAGGAAAACTCAATATTTGGTCATGATTTTTTGAATTTCTTAAAAGCATTATTACACATTAAACTGTGTGTTAAAAATATCTCAAGTTATATCTCCTGTGTAACAAAAACTATTGAGTAAAATTTAAAAGCACCAACTTAAAGTTGAATTATCTCCAAACATGGTTTTTGGGCTCGGAGAATTTCACTTGCATACCGACTATGGCAGCGACGGCTTACTTCACTTCGGGATGGCCTCAAAGGCACAAAAGTGCCTCTTCAGGTGTTCTGAACAAAAATATTTGTCCGAACAAAAATATTCGAGCTTGAGCGCCATTAAGTGCCGCGATCAATGTTCTTATTAGATTACCGCACTGGTTAGGAATGTCAGGGATTGTTACTCATAAAACAGGAATTTGAACTTGCGAAATTTTAAAATTTACAGGTTTTATTATTAGTGACCCTCGTTCTACTCCAGCAAAATACTTAAAGAACACATTGAAGCCATTTTCTTTAACATGTCGAAATGTCCTGGACGCTTTTGTAAAGTAACCCCAAAAATTAAGGATCCGTTCGAGATCCGAGTGCCCGAGACATCATCCAAGTCGATCGGAGAAGAACGTTTTGGTAAAAAAAAAAAAACAAACAAGTGTACAATTTAGATGCTAGTGTTGTTCAAAGGCAGACAAAAGTTTTGTTTTGCATTAAGAAATTCATAAATTACTCTTCATTTTCGAACCAAAATTGCAACAACGGTGAGATGAGTTTTTTTAAGTGTGTACCAGTCAACCAAAAAAAATTTAAAAATAGTGCATATATTTGGCATGCAAATATTGGAAATAGTATATTTTTTGTGGTAACACCTTTGAGAGTGTTAAAATCGTGAATTTTTCGTGTTTAAGCTTACTAAAAATTCAAATTTCTCACTTCAAATTAACTAACTTTTTATTGTCATCGATTCTAATTCTCACAAATTTCAGGCGTTAAAACTTTTAACCATATGCAGAGAAAAAAAATTGAAAACCTACTTTAGAAATGATGGAGGAAAGGAGATGGGGTCTGACATTCAGGTAATCTTGTTTTTCTTGGAACCCAACGTATTCCACACAAAGTAGATTCAGAATGTTAATACCTTTGTTAGTTCACATAGTGTTAAGGGTGTAGTTATAGGAGCAGGAAGGCGTGGGAAGCCGAATAGAAAGCGATGGGTTTCAACCATTCGTTTTCATCGGTTACCAATTTCAGGAAATAAACTAGTATTTCCTGACACACTTCATTCACAGGATAATGATTCTTTAATTACAAAATACAAAGTTTTCAAATCGTCAATTTGACACTTCTTCACAAATAAAGTCGCAAATAAATTATCTGAAGGTAACAACCAGAGGTGGAATCCCGAGAGAACATGAGAGGTCGCTTCAGGAACATGTAAATATAAATGCCCTCAAATTTTACGTCATAATTCTCTATCTTCATATCCAACTGTTTTAAAAGTTTAGTACATTGCACTAATAGATTTTACATTAATAAATGAGACCAATATAAACAACAGGTAATTGACGTTTTAATTTCAATTATCACAAATTACGTACACAGATTCGGCTACCTTTGGTTTTCTTCTGGATCCACCACTAGTTGAAATCTTATCTTTGGTTTTATTTATAATACTCCTGCTCATACTTGTTGCATTAAAAATATGGTAGGACACAAAACAGGCAAATTTAGGGATGGGAAATATCAAAACACTTTATTTAAACGAATTATTTTTACATGTTCTTCTAGACCATTCTCAACATTTACTTAACAAAAAATTTAGCGTGAGCTGGCCTCATAATTACTTTGATTACCAAATACACTTAATGCATATTCCTCACTTATTTCTAGAATCACTTTCTGAATTTTGTGTTTTAGTCTAAATACAAGATCAGATCTGTCTCTTATTTGTCGCATTTCACTAGCCACAAATTCTCCAAATATTGAAAATTCATCTTTGTTTTTCTTTTCGGAAAGAATTTCCCAGCACGTTGTGTGGAAATTTTCCAACTCGTCAATTCTTTTTCTTTTCGTCTTCATGGCATTTGTTAAATATGGAGGCGCAGGCGAAGAAATGGGAGATGACGCTGCCAACGACGTCTGACTGTCTTGTAAATTGCTGTACGATGTTGAAGGATAACTCTCTACTTCAATTACATTAGTACTGAGTTCCATGGCAGGTTTCACGTCTTCCGCATCAATACTTTGACTGTTATACTCTGCAACCTGCAA
Source organism: Teleogryllus occipitalis (assembly GCA_011170035.1). Lineage (NCBI taxonomy): Eukaryota > Metazoa > Arthropoda > Insecta > Orthoptera > Gryllidae > Teleogryllus > Teleogryllus occipitalis. Next base: position 74,307 of record BLKR01003522.1, on the reverse strand, counting down.
TGAAAAAAGGGTAATTGTGATCGGTACACAAGTCAAGGAAAAGTAACTATTTACACCCACACAAATATTGCAGGGTTACTTATGTAAGGGAAAACGCCCCCTAATATAGTGTCGACAAGGGTAGCCGAGCCGCGTCAGAAATGAGGGACAGGAAAGCTCAACGCCTCAGCTCAAAGCTTGTAGTTAAGAGTTCTACGTTGGGCACGTGAACGCCTCCCAGTCTCTGTCTCTCTTCACATCTTAATCTCTAATCTAATAAAATCTCTTTTCCCTTTCTCTCCCTGCCGCTGTATCCAAACGTGTGTGTGTGTGTGTGTGTGTGTGTGTGTGTGTGTGTGTGTGTGTGTGTGTGTGTGTGTGTGTGTGTGTGTGTGCGCGTGCGCGCGCGCGCGCGCGCGCTCTCCTATTTTCAAATTCTAGTTTAACGCTCCTTTTTTCTCTTCCTTTCTTTCTTTCTTTCTTTGGTTTCAACGGCTTACTATGATAAATGATATGGGGACATGCGTCAGCCTGTCACGTGATCTCTTACTGACCTATTTGAGGAACAAAAAAGACGATATATAATTCATGCTGATAGGTCGAATTCCCTTCGATAACATAACTGCCAAAGGGAAATATTTCTATTTCTTTTCTAAATAATTTTGCCTGGTGGTTCATTACTGTTCTTTGTGATCTGAACTAAAACAATAATACATTTGTTTCATTTCACTACATCATTTGAGAAAACGTTAGGAAAAATCTAACTTCAGTAGCTCTCGGGCGCTAAGAGCTACATGAACACCATTACCTGATTTCCTTACAGTGCATTCGCCAGCGAGATTACTAAGCAACAAAATGATTTGACGAAAAAGATAATTTCTGAACATTCAGATTCACATTGGAAGTATTTATTGTCAGTTCCTGGTTCCTAGTGTTGTTGGTCAAGCTCATTATTCTATTATCACTATTGGTATGTAGTCATACATGACGAACAATGGTATCTACATTTCCTCCACACAAGTAATATCGCTATTTTTCATGGTCTTTTCCCTTTATGAAAATGAGAGTCAGAGTACATATTTTCAGATTCGGAAACAATAATCTGCAAAATGAAAGTAAATAAATATAGGCATACACATAGGCATTGCCCTTGCTTAGAAGTGAGAATGCTTATGAATTGAAAAAACGTGAAAGTTGAGAAGATTTTCGAAAAAGTTCATTGCAGGATTTACTGAATCTTTACCATTAATAGACCAGAATAAAGCATATTTAAACCGGCATAATTTTCATTCTTAAATCTGGCGTTTGCTACATGGTCACGATGCAGAGATTTTATATGGATGCTCAAACACAAGACAAATGTGTACATGCCGTTCTGAATTCTGAAGAGGAAAAGTTTGGGAGAAGATGAAACTGTAACCGAGGAAATTTATTTTGAGGTCAGTGAGCAAATACACTTAACAAAACATAAATCCCCCTCCCCCAAAGCAGCTTGATTAAAAATTCTGGCCAACATAAGTCTAAAAACACTACATTATTTTATCGTAAATTTAAAAAATATGTAAATGTGTATATTAAAAAAAAACTTGACCTCATGGTACTTGCGTAATTTAAAATAATAAAATTAAGAAATTCAAGGATGCGTTGGTCATTTTCTGAAAAAAACTGAGAAAGTATGAAAGGAAGAACATTAAGTGGAACACAGTGGAATAGAGCTATATTTATCAGTTTACTCATAAAAAGATTGTTAAAAGTCAGGTAATCATTAACAGACGTAATCGTCATTACCTCACATTCATCACACATTTTAAGTTACCAATCAACTATTGAACAAATAACAGAGCAAAAAGATTCTTGGAAAATCATTTACACAATTTACATGACAAAAGAGAACACAGAGCATGTTTGAACATTAACAGTCAAAATGTTATACCAATTATGTAAATAATTACCATAGTAATTTGGCTTAGAGCACACATGTTGTATATCCAGCATTCCTAGTTTCGAGAAAACCTCGCTTGAACGTTTGTCGACGTGCAGTTTCTTAAGGAGCAACAATGTTTGCTTCCTCGGAAAAACCATGGCCCCGTATATGGACATACAATCTTTGCACACGAAATAGCTATGAAAAATGACTATGAGAGAACATACATCGTTTGAACTAAACCAATGATGTAAGTAGTGTAAATAATTATTGTTGACTATTTTTTTGTTCTGTAATTTGT